>OX465101.1:25883610-25938867 GCA_949987565.1 Luidia sarsii | reverse complement strand
GTGAAGTGATAAGTACCATGGTCTCTGGCATATTGCACCAAACAGACTAATATGCAGCCACCTGTATCTGTTGCTGGATGCGTGTATCGTGGTACCTGGGCTAATGCACCCCATCGATTCCATTGACTTCTTACACGACACCATGGAACACTACACCAATTCCGTTGACGTATGGCGGGTCGGGACTCAGACGCTCTTCAATTGTCGGCTAATGATTGAGTTTATCCGCTCCACAGAATGGAATCCCCCCATGCAGACACACAGGTTTTGGTGTCGTGCGTTGACCCTCCCCTATCAAATCTGCATACATTATTATACAAGCGGTAAACCACATAGCCCTATAAATATGCGCGCAATGACACCGCATTTCCCCGTCTGTAGGTTTACCAAGCCATAATTGATTCCTGATATGTGACCCGGCACATCATAATGAGGAATAACCCCGCACTTTTGAGATTTTGAGATTTTCTAATGATGTGAAAGAGTGTACCATTAGCTTTCAAATGATATCAACATTTACTCCAATACATTAACTTTCCAAAAATACACAAAAAAAGAAAATTTATTTTTAGTCGAATTGAGAAGATACTTTGACTTTAGTCGCTGTTTACTCGAAAAGTGGTTTGGTGGGATATTCATGTCGCTGTGCCGGATCACATATTCCCGACGTGCTTATAATAATATGTAGCTCCATGCTTTGACGTTTCCCTCCGATAATTTAGTTGTCAACCGTTCATTGCAGCATTATGACACAGCCTAATTTGATTGTCCTTGGCGTTATGCGGCTTAACATTGTGCATCTTTTCTCTGTCGACATAATCGCCTTTTCGGTCTTTTGTCGGCTGCGATTGGTTGGGAATAATCCACCACATTGTGCAGCGTACAAAGTGCCTGTCTGCTTCGCTTTGCGTGTCCCGGACTGAAATATTGCCAAAGTCTCGGTAGCAATCGCTTCTTCTTTTTTGGGGTGACTCAAACCTAATTGCAGGGTATTCGAGTGCCCCAAATAAATCTCCCTTTTGCTTTCACCCATGCCGCTAAGAAAATCTCTCTTTTTTTTTCTGCCGGGACCTTGAATGACTGAAGTTTAAGGCCTGTGCGAGCCGCGAATTCCCTGATGCTGCCAGGCGTGAAGGGAGATGTATTCTCAGCCAGGTTCAATGACAGACCATCAACTTGATATGCACTTACGAGTCACGCTCTGGTAACCGCGGGAAGGCGGGTGCGCACAAAAAAAAATCCCAGAAAACCTTGTTAAGTTAACCGTAAACATATAGCTGGGGGGGGGGGCGCCGCTTTGAATGGCGCCGGGGTTGAACGGAACCGAGCCTATTCATTCGTCTTCCCACCCACCTCCATCAACAGGACCGCTTATGGGAAAAAGGTACGGGAGAGCGCAATACAAGGTTTGTTATTGTACGGTTCCGCTCAGTTCTGAAGTCTACCACTGCCTTTCGCGATGTTTGCCTACTATAGTTTTATTTAGCCAGGAAGTGCACGAGCGTGCAATGTAGGCCCATACAAAACATGTTGCACGCAATCACAGGTAGGGCTTATAGTATAGTGATCAGGTGATGCTTCACGGAGACACGGTTGTTTGTGATCCTGGCTTTGTATCACCGGATCAAAATCGACACCATTATGTGCGCGTACATATTTCTTACACAAAGAGGTTTGTTTTTCTCAAACCGCAGCTGCTCAATAAATTGATCATTACCGGGTACATTTGCACAAATAAAAGTAATTATCGGAAAATTGTAAGATGCTGTACTTTTGGAGTGAAGCTACTATTAACCCCGATGACCTCGTGGATTATTAACTTTGAAAAAAAGAGCGACATTTTTCGGTACATTTTGCACACTAATTGTTATTAATCCCTTGCATATAGGGCAAAGAGCCGTGAAAAAAGTGACCCGGCACAGCGACATGAGAAATATCCCACCAAAACACTTTTCGAGTAAACAACGCCTGAAGTCAAAGTATCTCCTCAATTCAGAAAGTTAATGTAATGGAGGATATTGTGTCCACGGGATTTTTCCGAAATCCGTCTGTAAATGTTGAAAAAACGAGGATTTCAGGGGAGTTTGTGTACTGTTTTCATGAAAATGGAAAGTTCCTGCCTTTGTTAATGGCCGCTTTCGAGGAGTTAGAATGGTGCTGCTATATTGTGTCTGGTACCAAATGAACGAGCGAAGTCCCCTTGTACTGTTTACAACAAAGTTCACACGGATATAATTTTGATATCATTTGAAAGTTAATGGTATACTCTTTCACATCAATAGAAAATCTCAAAATCTCAAAAGTGGGGGTTATTCCTCATTATGCTGTGCCGGGTAATGCATGGCTGTTGTCGGGGCGCACCGCAACGCCAAAAGAGGGCAAGGCCGACGGAACCCTTGTCCTGCCCGTAGTGTAACATGACCCCTGGTGCAAACAGGTACCAACCATCTTTTTAGAATCTCACAGCCTGTCGGTCCCTTCTGTTGACAAGGGTGTCAAAGTTCGACCCGGCCAAGCGTGCAAAACGACTTTCCCTGACATTGTTCAGTATTGGAGGTAAGTTTTCAATGAGAATTTAGGATTGCCATACGTTTCGCCAAAGCGAGCAAGGAACTCCTTTAACGAGCACCTTTTGTCTACTTAGGTATTTTTTTCCTAAAAGAGAACTACATATGGATATGTTCATTGTTTTCCCCATTCATATAGGCCACATAAAAGCCGGACCTTCATTCGATGTATCCCTTTTATAAAGTATGAATACCAAAGCAAAATACTTCTTTTTCTAGAAGGTGACTTAGGCCAGGATTTGTATAGCTGCATTATTAGTACATACACACGAGCTCCATAATGGGTCACTTGTGTGGAACGCAAGAGTTTTCATTCAAAAAAATGAAGTCGACCTCAGACAACATGTTTCAATAATCTCAAAATGGACCATCGGTGTGCTACTACCAAAGATTATCAGTTCTGCTAATATATCTGTGGAAAAGTACCGTAACCGGTCTGGTCCAATGGCGGTTGTATGTACAATACCATAGGTTCCACTTTACTTGAAATACGTGAGAGTTCAGCGCTTCTGAAGAAGAAGGCATTAATTGTCGTTTGGTACTTTTGGGCATGCACTTGTCATGCAATGATATTTCGAGATGTATCAGTATTTACTGCCATGTCTTTACCTGCATTTGTGACTCCGGCTCCGATCTGGACAAGCACTGCGCCTGGGCACTGGATGGAAGTGAAACAAACATGGCTGTCACAATACATGGAAGTGAACTTCCATTCTTAAGATAAAAAAACCTAATCAAACGTGCAAGAAAGCAGATTTATAACTCTGCTCTACGAGTTTGCCCGTCGTCACGAAACATCTAGATTTACTTATTGACCTATCTACACTGGGAGCTATAAGCTTTTGGGGGTTACTGCATCATGCACTGCTGGGAATTTCGGATTCTCACTTCATTACTTTTGCCCTGACGCCGTCTCGCGCACATTTTGATACCTAATTATGTCCATATCGGACCTATCCTATACATATTGGGTGTTACAGATCAATTAGCTTGCACGTGCCATGGAACTGGCTCCTCACTGCATATAATTATTTGAGTAAAAAATCCCAGTCGCTTGCATTTCTTTATGAATCATGCTCAGGATTTGATGTTGCATTGATTTCATGGTTCTGTATAGTTCTGTTAGAAACAAGTCAAAGGTTGAAGAAAAGGTAGAAATAAAAACTATGAAAACATAAGGACATAAAACGTGACAGCTTTTTTTTTTGGCGGGGAAGTTGAGTTTTAGCTGTCCGTACAAAATTACATCAGAACTTAATAATTTATCATCTGTAGTCCTGTTTTCATACTTGTTTAAGTTAAAATCATAAAAACATCTCAACAATGCATACAATCTTCATTATGAATAATTACATAATTATTCAAACAAATTGCATATTTGATTGAAATCAATCGTGCAATCAGATTCAGCACATGTAAGGCATGCAAGTGCACGCCAATTTTAAAGTTCATTGGATTTTGCGTTTCTAGGAGAAGTATTTTCATAGAGTGAAATGCCCAGTTCACATAGGGTTAGAGTAACCAAGTCGACCGGTCTATCTCCTATGTTTACATTAAATAATTTTGAGTGATTTTGCGGAGCCTCATGAAAAGCATGGTCTCTGCCTATTGGAAATATCCCCGCACTTAAAATTGCAACAACTTAGATAGGTGCATAACGTGCATTGTACGAACACGTGTTGGTTTGTAAAGGCAATTGTACCATTCTTCGAGAATTGACTGAAGCGAATAATTTCACATTTTTGGCGGTAAATCATTGCCGCCTGACGTGCATAAATATCATAAGTTATTATGTAGACGTGCGTGTCACACTAAAAAAAAGATAGACGAACGTTGATCAAAATATCTGGTGTACAATACTGTTCGATAAAAAGCCATCTATTGGGCCAATCACAAACTCCAAGAACACGACCTATGGGAAGACGTGAAAAAAACACCTACAGCGCCACCAAGAGTCAAAAACCAATCACAAACTTCAAGAACACGACCGGTGGGCCGTTTTCCAAAACCCGACTTAGGCTTCGTCTCTGTTAACAAAAAGCTGAAAACTCACTAACACAAGATGGAGTTCTTTGTTGAAGTTAAAGCTTTAGATTCTTTTTCAAAACGCAGTATGACATAAAAAACGGAGCCAAAGGCCTCCCATTTTCACGCCTTGTACTTAAAAATGGACGACGGAAAGAAAGACAAAACGGCCGGAGTCTGAGCCTAAGCCGGGCCTTGTAAAAGGGCCATGGGAAGACGTGAAAAAAAAATAACCCACTTACAGCGCCACCAAGAGTCATGCCGGCCCCGAGGAGCGTCCCTCCGATGGCCGAAGCAGTCACGCCCTTGGCACTAAGCCGACACACGAAGTTGTCCCTGGCCGCTCGGAGCATCCCGCTGGTAGCCGGCAGCACGGACAGGGCCGACATGGAGAAGAGCACGGCAGCCACGGCGGCCACGAACATCTTGAGCATGACCATGCAGCTGAAGTCCATCTGGTTGCGGATGACCAGCGGCTCGAAGACTATGTGGGGGAAGGGAACCAGTGGAGACCATTCATTAGGTTTTTTTTCATTTGGACTCTGTAGAAAAGAGTCATGCGAGGCCGCGCCTAGTACTCGGCATTTGGTTTGTTACAAGGACATTTCTTTGATTGGGTTTCGTCAACGCCTTATAAAACTTGCATTTTGTGTCTAAATTTTGTGTCTAAATCTTAAGGTTTACTTTTCACTTGTTACTTTTTACCAAGAATCTGTGGTTATTTTTGTGGTAACAAAATACCCGGGACACTGGATTTGGGGGATCAGGATCGAATTGTTGATGTCATTGTCGTTTCTCTATAATTTTCGGCAAAATCTGTGTGCAGGTATAGAGTAACTTATTTACTAATCGAATGTTAATTCCTTGAAATTGGTGTCAGAATAACATGCGCTTTTGTTAACATTACACAGTCCGAGAACAACTTTCTTGCATTTATTTAGGGGTGATATGATCAACCACAGCTTTGTTTTTACTAACAATGCTGTAACATTTTGTTCGTTAACTTTTGGTCGCACCGAAAATGAATGAAAGTTGAATGACAGATTCTCGCCAAGCGGAGCAACTAACGAAATCATTTTGTTGTTGTTTATGTTAATAGTCATCTTTTTTCGAGAATAGGACTATGGTGTGGCACTGAGAAAAAGCTTGTTATACACTGGATTGAATGGCTCTCCTCGAACCTCATTCTCGTCAGAGTTGGCCCACAACGGTGCATGGCGTCACTGCAAACTTTCCACGTTAATTGTGGTTCGGCCGTGCAACCCCTCAAGTCTGCGTGTGCGAAAATCCAGGCACAACTTCAAGTTTTTGCGGTCTGGTTGCGGTGAATTAAACGCAACCACAGCGCTCTGCCGTAACCTTCTCCCCCCGGCCCTATACCGATACTGCAAGAAAGGTGTGAGGGGAGGGGGGTGTGGATGGGTGTGTGTTTGTTTGTGGGGGCGGGGGGGGGCTTCAGTTTCCACGTTTGCCAATTTCCCACCTTGCAACCACGCATGTGCAGGGGTCAGCTGACTGTTTATCATGGACTCTCTTTTTTCACGCCACAATGGAGTAATTTCCCGGCGGCAATCAATCCGCGTATCAATCCCCCCCATTATCGCTCGGGGATCCGTGCCGCGATTAACCGCTAATGCGCTGGCTAACAAACGGTCTGGGCTCAGTGGCATACAGCCATAGCCGCGGCCCCGCCACTGCTTGTGCAACCGTGGTGCAACTGACATCTTTTCTTTGTGTGGTGGTGGCTTGGGGGCCGGGGGGGGGGGGCAATGCGAGCACCAGCGCTGTCAAGCGACTGCGGTGTTTTGCCGACCGCTGAAGGCCGAAGCCTCCACGGCCGAACCAAGGGCGCGCTAGTCCCCCCCTTGTATTACCTTGTACTTGAGCGCGTGTAAAATACGCTCCAGACAGGTACCAGGTGACTACACCCCCCCCCATCCGTGCTAACGGGTACCAGGCTTCTGCTGGCGTGCCGCTCTCGTACTCTGTGATTGGGAGAACCATCTGAAACCCCTTGGGTTCCTGTGGTGATGGCGGTGGCGGTATTAGTGGGGTGGCGTCACGGCACTTTGGAAGAGCACCGTGCGCAAAATGGCAAGGTCAGTTAGGAACAAGGCTGGTAGTTGCCTACGGGTATCCGTTTTCGCCCCCCCCCCCGCCCCTCTCTCGGTCTTTCGGGTTTTCTATTTTTGGGGGGCTGATAACTGTGCCGCTAGCGAGCTGGCGTGACCCCTTGCCTGTGTCGAGTGCAATCGTCGCGCAACTGATTCGCCTGTTGTGCACCATATGCTTTGTCAGAATGGCACTCATGCAAAAGAGTCATCGTGGTACGTGCCAAATTCTCGGCTAGAATTCAAGCGCCTGTGTCCCCGTACATGCGTGTGAACGAAAACAAAACCCGCATGCCGATGATAATTAACGCCTTGATTAAAGGCCCAATACAACATTGGGAAGATCGGGAAACATCGATGTCCACAGATTTCCTTCTAATTTACACAGTTTGTAGATGGTCATGATAGAATCCTCTTGTTGAAATCTTACGGTGATGCTGCACTTTTCGAGAAATCTTCACTCAAACAAAAAGTTTCTTACTCGCGAAAAAAACCCTATTTCTTACACTACAGAACGGTTCGTAAACCGTGATGGCTTTTTTGCATTTCAGTTTCTTAGATTACAATTTGAGCTAAAACCTTTGCAGTATATATTGTTTTTTTATGTTTTATGGTTTAAAGCCTACACAACATTGGTAAGATTGAAAAACAGAAATGTTCACAGATTTACATGAAACATACAGTTTGAAGATGGTTATAGAAGAAACCTCTCACTGAAATATTTCTGCTTAAAATTTTGTATTTTGGGAGAAAAGAGTAAAAGAAATCGTTTACGTCTCATCGAGATCTAAACTATTTTTCGGAACAGTACGGCGTTGAATGCTGCATTTTCGCGAAACAAATGAAGCGGTTTTCACGATTTTCTCGAGACTCGGTTGGCGGATTGTGCTGAAATTTTCAAAGGTGTGCTATTTCATGCATATGTTGGATCAGACAACGTATGGGTGTTATTCTTTGATCTCGACCGATGTTGTTTAGGGGCTTTTAATCAACAGAGGAGTGGAACGAGGTTCATCTAAATAATATTATTCACAGTAGGGCTATACACCAGCGAAGCCTCTATTTTATTTTTATTTTTTATTTTTAATCGGGGACCGCCAAATTTACTGATAACTCAAGAGCAAAGTACGGGCTTGATTTGGCTCGGTCAGTCCCGTACGAGGGCACGATATCGACCCAAAGCCACAATTCCCGTTGGATCCGGAATCCAAACCCCCCTGTGCGGCACGGTGGGGAGACGACGCCTGGTACGTGACTCGGAACACGGATAGGAATGCCCTTATCATCATCATCGACCCCCACACCCCTCTACCCCCCCCCCCCCACCCCACCATCCAATTCGCCCCTCAACCAATTATTAAGCATTCACCGCTGCATTGTAAGGCCAGTCGATCGTACACACTTCGCTTGATTTGAAGGATCTTTAGCGCCTTGGTTGAGGGAACTCTAGCTAGCTGTGCTCCCTTATTAGTCCCTTGGCTTTCATAACGCTTTTGTTGGAGCTGGACCATCGATATACTCGGAAGAGATCGAACGGTTTAAGCGGGGGAACCCCCTTTCATCAGCGCACGATGTGGTGAACTGGTGATGCCTGGTGATCAAAGGAGCGGCCTTGGAAAGGTCCCCCAGAGAGCGATAACGTAATAGCGATGCTGCTGTACGGGCGACCTCGAAACTCGTAATGGTCACCTCCCTGAAACCTACAGAGGGATGATCCTTTTTGTTGTTGTCGAAGAGCGACCTTTCCAAGGCCAACCGGACCCTGGACTAAAACCAGTATACGCTTCTCGAGGTAACCTCTGCTATCGATATGCGCAGATGCGTGGGTGTGTGTATGTCCCGTTGAGAAGCCCGTTTATACAGGCATTATTTGTTTTAACCAAGAGCCGAACCTCGACAAACAGGCCGTTATTACGGTAAACCGGCAGTGGGTTCCAGAAAAAAGAAGAAGATGCAGAAACAGGATCACCTTGGAAGTTGCTGGGACGAAGTCGGGAAGGGAGAGGGGTTCTGCTTCAAGCTTTAGTTCAGACTTCGCCCGCAGTAATTGTTGACTGTGTGTACAATTGCCCGGTCAAGTTTGCACGGCATATGGCGATTATAGGCGCCTCGTTCGGGCGAACGACTAGTTTCTGCAAGCAAGCCAGTGCGATCAAGTTGAACGACCCACCTCACAACTCTGAAAGCGAGCGCTCCATGTCCAAGTCCAATTCACCGTGAGGTTTATCAACTGCCATAACTCTTCCCCTTTCCGAGTTCAAAGAAATAATTAGCACACCTTTACAACTGACAATGGTGACTCGTTTATCGCCAAAGGACAACATTATTGCAATAAATCTTTCAATCTCTTCTGAAAAATTACGAGGGCCTGACTATTTGTGACCCGGCACAGCGACATGAGGCATATCCCACCAAAACTCTTTTTGAGTAAACAACGCCTGAAGTCAAAGTATCTTTTCAATTCGATAAAAAATGTTTTTTGTTTGTTTTGTTGTATTTTCGGAAAGTTAATGTATTGAAGGATCATATGTTTAAAGGATTTTTCCGAAATCCGTCTCTAAATGTTGAAAAAAACGAGGATTTCGGTGGATGTTTGTGTACTGTTTTCATAAAAATGTAAAGTTCATGCTTTTTTAAATGGCCGCTTTCGATGAGTTAGAATGGCGCTGCTATATTGTGTCTGGTACCAAATGAACGAGCGAAGTCCCCTTGTACTATTTACAACAAATTTCACACGGAAATAATTTTGATATCATTTGAAAGCTAATGGTATGTTCTTTCACATCATTAGAAAATCTCAAAATCTCAAAAGTGGGGGTTATTCCTCATTATGCTGTGCGGGTCACATTTGATCTTAAAGAGATTTGTTTTGCGTTTTGTATTGTGAAAGGCATTTTTTGTGTTGGATTATGAGAATTTTGGAGAGCCACTTAATTGTGATTTCGTTCGCATTTTGGCAATCCGACAAGGGTACTGTTAATTTGCGTCGTTTGAATTTTTTTGTATAGGCCCTATAAATGAAATAACAGCTTTTTGTTTTATTTTGCTCCCCGTGAAATATTAAATGAAATGAAAAAATAAAATAAATGACCATTCTCCAAAGTCTACGAGAATGGACCTGGTACGGTACGAGATTTTCATGTTGGTCAGTGAGTAGCAGTTTGGAACCTTTTGTACTCTTCTATTTGTTGTTCTTCTTCCACTATTCGTACTCGTTTGTTCTCCTCTTTCTATCTCTAGGTTCTGTCTATCTTTGGCCTATTCAGTTGTATGGAATTCCACTGACTTTCATGCAAATTGTATGCATCAAACTGAAAGCGAGGATATGGGCGCTAGATTTCCAAGATTATTGTTCCTCCCAGCTGGTTTTTGATCTTTTCTTGAGATATTCTTCAACAAAACCGAACGTTATCTTCGGAACTCTTATCTCTTGAATTTACCACCGATCTTGGAAATCTAGCGCCCATAGACTCGTGTTGGGCTCCATAACATTTGCAGTAATCTTAAGGCCTATAGCGGAATGAATGAGTGAACAGGCGGTTTTCTTCTGCAAAAGGCTTCGTTATAGGACACGCTTTCAGTATTTTTTTCAGAGCGACCGACTTCCCGTGCCAACGCGCACCGGCCAACACGTGGGAAACAAGTTCTTCATCAGATGCCGAGTTTGTCACGAATGGGGTTAGACTCGTGGACGACTGACCCTAATTCGAAAAGGCTTCTCTCTCTCTCTCTGTCTCTCTCTCCCTCTTTCTCCCTCTCTCTGCCTTTCCTCACCCGTGCACATGTGAACGTAAAGGAGAGTTCAACTGTTTTCCATGCTCCAAATTCCTCAACACATTCCGGCATGCCCTCCATGGTGACGTGCAGTTCCCTTCATTTTCTCCGTCTTTTACTCAAGTATAAATTATTATTTTCTGGATGTTTTTTCCCCTATCTATCCCGAATCGACGCGCTGTTGTACACAAACGCATAAATTAGATTCTGGTTGTTCTTCTGCCGAGTATAGCGCTTTAAAATAAATTGTGGTGTACTTTCCAACGGATTTTTTAGCTTCGGTGAGGTATTGGACCTCGGGTTTTCACATCGGGGGGGGGGGGGGGGGGGGTTACTGTAGCAAGTCCTATCAACCCGCCGCGGTCGCAAGTGACGATGGGAGGTTGGATTGGGGGAGGCAACGCCCTCTTATAGGAGGCAACAGCATTGTCATGAACCGTGTCATTTACTCTTGCCGATGATGCATTGGCTGAATCTGCATGGAATTTTGTTTTGGGGGGGGTCCTTTTTTTTTGGGGGGGGGGTCCTTTTTTTGGGGGGGGGGATTTTAATAACTTCTATTATTTCCACGCCTCGAGCTATATCGGGTTGTCTGGTCCTGCGTGCATGTAGCATTCTGAAAATGTCTTTTTTTTTGGTGGGTCGGTGTGGGGGGGGGGGGGGGGAGGTTGCAGGATTTCCGCCAACTCCTAGCCTCATATCTCATCTATGCATCATTTCAAAGGCAGAATGATCCATTCATAAATTATCGGGTGACAAGTCGTAAGCTTACAGTGCTAGGGAAGTCTGTAATAGGCTGTAGGCATACAGCGCCATGCTCCCAAGGTTGCATGGCGTTGCTCAATTAATGGATACGAAAGATACATATGCATTATATAACTTGGGGGCATAACATTGAACGGTATCAAGACTGCATGGGAGTGCAACCCATTTTTTGGGTGCAATGATAATGTAGACGAAAAATTAATAAGTGCAGAAACAGAAGTTGAAAAAAATTCAAATCAAGGCATTTCAGCATGATTGTTTCAAGCGAGAAATAGGCCTACTTTTGTGTGAAATCCGAAGTTTGGATCGAGATTGGATCGAGAGAAACAGTGTACAGACGGAGAGAGAGAGAGAGGGAGAGGAGAACGAGACAGGAATGAGGGAGGGAGCAGAGGGAGGGAGGGAGGGAGGGGAGAGGGACAGAGACAAATAGTGAAAGAGGGAGAGAGAAGGAGAGAGAGGGGAGGGAGGGAGAGAGATTGAGATAGGGAGAGGCAGACAGTAAGACAAGAGGGAGGGAGGCCATGAGCAGGGAGGGAGGGAGCAGAGAGGGAGGAAGGGAAGGGAGAGAGACAGAGAGAGAAAGAGAGATAGAGAGGGAGGGAGATAGAGAGAGATGGAGGGAGAGAGGCCTTGAGGAGGAAGGGAGGGAGCAGGGAGGAAGGAAGGAGGGGAGGGAGAGAGACACAGAGAGAAAGGGAGATAGAGAGGGAGGGACATAGAGAGAGATGGAGGAAGAGAGGCCTTGAGGAGGAAGGGAGGGAGTAGGGAGGAAGGAAGGGAGGGAGATAGACAACGAGGGAAAGAGAGATAGAGAGGGAGGGAGATAGAGATGGAGGGAGATAGAGAGGGAGGGAGATATAGAGAGAGATGGAGGAAGAGAGGCCTTGAGGAGGGATGGGACAGTAGGGAGGAAGGGAGGGAGATCGAGAGACAGAAGGAGAGAGAAGGAGAGATATGGAGGGAGGGAGATAGATATTGACAGAAAAGAGGCAGAGAGACACATAAGAGAGAGAGAGAGAGAGAGAAAAAAGTCGGAGGCCAGATCTCACCTCTTCCTTTCTCCATCGCGAGGCCGAACACGGCCCCGGTGAGGATGCACGTGGTGAGCCGTAGCCAGGCGTGGCCCGCCGCCCCCGCACCCGGGCCCCCCTGGACCGGGCCACGGCGGCCCGGTGCCCCCGGGCCCATCACGCCCGCCTCCAGCTGGTTGGGACCGGCCGCGCCGCTGCCGCCGACACCCTGGCCCCGGTGAGGAGGATGAGCGGCGGCCGCGTCGTGGGCGGCCGGGGCTCTCCCGGCCGCCCACGGGCCCGGCGAGCCTCCCTCGCCCATCTTTCCCCCCACGGGGCCGGCACTCGTCGTCTTGAACACAGAGTTGCAGTTCACATCCTTCACCGACGTCTCCTCCTGCGGCACCATGCGGCAGTGCACTCCGTTGGCGAAGGGGATGGCCATTGCAACCGACTTGCAAAAAGAATTGCCTCTCTCCAAAAAAAAAAAAAAAAAAAAAAAAGCACCAAGCTTAGGCCCAAGAGTGGCAAAAAAAAAATGAATGCGCGCGGGGAATTAAGAGAGGCTTTCTTGTGGATGTCTTCTGCCGATGTGCAACGATGCTGTGTGTGGCTGGGCCCTCTCTCGGTCACTGTTTTATAGCATCACGCACGTGGGAACCCTCGCAACTGTATTCCATAAGAGAGAGAGAAAGAAAAAAAAAACCCACCCCACACACACACGCACAAAGGTTGAGCGAAAAAGGGGTAAAAAAAAATTCCAACCTTGAACCAGAATCTTGTCCAGGCACCTCGCGCAGTATTTAAGGGAGTTTAATTAGACATGCAGAGTTTTTTTTTCACCTGGGGCGCATAAAGCCCGGGCATGCGCACTTGCGGTAGCCCGGGCACGTTCCGCGACCACCAGAGTGACGGAATTCAACCCGTATTTATTGGCCTTGTGCTAATTTGAACAACTTACTTGCGTCCCGAATTGCATTCCTTTTGTCCGGGCGTCCCTTTGTAACTTTGCCGTAAGTGGCGCATTCTCGGAGCAGTGACATTTTTTTTTTTTTGGGGGGGGGGGGCGAGTCACTGAAACGGGTTGGTTGCATTTTCCCCTGACGGTGGGCCTCAAGAAAGCATTGTGGTCAAAATTGAAATCAGCCAAGCAAACGTCGTTTCACTTTCTGAATATAAGGAGCAATCACTGTAAAAGACCGAATTTCCCAGTTTGTTTTTGCCAGTGGAACGAGGTACATGTTTGCGGACTTTGAAATGAGCGCTCGCTTGCAGCTTTGTACGCAGTGACCGCGCCTGGGAAATAGAGCACGAGGCGACTGGCGCCCTCTATTGAGCCCTTTTGCCAGTGACGTGACGTCAAAATTTGTTTTGATTCCGCAATTTCAACATGGCCGCTTACGTTGTTTTGTTTCGCAGCCATGCCAGATGCCAAAATCGTCACGAATTTTCCCCCTTTTGAAGTTTGTTTTTCAAATCTGATCAGCAGTGAACATGCCTTGGTATTTCCCGTGGCCAGATTACATCAAGAAGAAGGCATGCAGATACCTGCTGCAGCACTACCTGGGTAGTTTTCTCGAAGAAAAACTGACACTCGATCAGCTGAGCGTGGATTTGTACAGTGGGACCGGGACTGTGAAAGACGTCAAACTAGATGTTTGGGTAGGCCATTATGGAGAATGCCTTCTTGTCTGTCATAATTTATGTAACGAATGTACCATCAAGCTGACAAACGGACCTATAGACTCCTCTTGCATTCGTAGTACCAATAATCGTTTTACTGCGTACTGTATCGTGGGAACCCCAGTTTTCGACGGTACGCGTTTTTGACGCTTGGCCTTCTAACTCACATCGCACGATGAAAACAACTCCGTATAACGATCTCAGACCTCGTAGTCGTATCTTCCGGTTTGTTTCCTGCTCTTTGTCCGTCACCAAAAATGTGGAAAGTTAAGGCTCTTCCAGTAGGCCAAACTCGTGTGATTCAAAAAGTTGCTCTTTTGGGGTCTATTTTCCTAGGAACAAAATTGGTAGTTGCTTCGTAGCTCCAGTTTTCTTTATTGTTGGTCCTAAAAAAAATCTGAGTGTAGTTCAGTGTACCATAACAAACCCCAACATACGTAGAAAACAAAAATGTCACGCAACTTGAGGCAGTCCGTTCTGGGTAAAAACTATGGAGGCTCCTATAGGGCATCTCGCTTATATATGTTTTATATATTTTTTATTATTATTTAAAGGCATAAAGTAACATGGCCTACTACTGTACTAGGCTTTTAAAAAATAAAAGAATTAAAGGGCAGCTAGAGAAAGTACCAAGAAGGAGGAAATGTGTCTCTTGAGTGACATTGGGAAAGGTCATAACTGAAGAAACAGTGATAACAGTGATGTGGATTTTTTTAAACGTCACAGAAGAAGACATCAACCAGATAAAAAATACAATCCCACCAAAAGGGCAAAGAAAAACTAGAGATTTATGTCTGTTGGCTAACAGAACATAACGCTTTTCCGCATCTGCCTCTCTTAAAAAAAAATAAAAATAAAATATTGACATCAGCGGGATTCGAACTCGGAACCTCAATTTCTACCACAAAACGCACGTGCATATTTCGTGCACAAAGTGTATGGGACTTCATTATAACATTAAAAAAATCATAATAATTCTGAACAATGGTCGATTGTTTCCAAACTCAGGATTCAGAATGTCTAGCCCAATAGCTAGATGCCTAGCAAATTTCGAGACGATTGACCTTTGGCAAATATGCGTTTTAAAAACACGCGTTTTGATGACGTCACGATTGCGTCATGGCATTTTGGCCCCGGAGGGTGTTTATAAACTACATCCCCAATAGATATAAAATTTGCTCCGTTGGCCAAATATGCTCAATTGAATGTTAAAATCTTAAAAGTTTATGACCTCATTAATATTCATGAGATGACGTCACGATCAAATGAGGGCAATTTTTGGATACACCTTTTCCCAACTTAGATATAGTGCAAACTTGGAACAAAACGAAATTGCTTTTTTGCTTTTATTGCAGTTTGAAATTTGCCCCTTTAAAGCGCTGTCACGTGACACGTGGTGACGTCATGAAGTTTTAAAGACAACTGTGCACAACTTCAGCAAGGGCTCTATGCATTTGCCAAGTTAAAAAAAAAAAAAAATTGTTCAATGGCAAAAATGCCCTCCGAAAAAACCATGTGCTTTGTCTATGGGAAAATTCCGAGAAGAAAAAGAAGAAGAAGAAGAAGAAGAAGAAGAAGAAGAAAAAAAAAATCAGAACAACAACAATAGCTTTTCCGCTACGCGGCGGAAAAGCTAAAAATCTGCTTCCATGGCTGAATCACAATTAGCTTGGACCAAGCCGAACAATCACATCCTGCCTCGATGTATCTTCTGATGCGGAAATTAACAAGGATGAGAAATGCTGCATACGTGTCACTCATAGATACCACCCTACCGTATTTCACCTCTATGGTTTACTTGATGATCCAAATTCAAAAAGTTAAAAGATATCTTTCAGTTAAATGAACTTCTTTTCACATTTTACAGTGCCACACAGCATTTGAGTTATTTTAAGAATTTATTTTGCGTTTGGCTGCACTGGGACACCTTACTAAACACCACTGTCGAAAATAGGTCACAATGCTTACTGCGCGGTGCGCCGTGGACATCAACAAAACCGGGTAATCTTACGGAAGTGACAGGCGTGATCAACATTCTAAATGATTATTCTAATAGTCTGTGGTGTGGACAAAGTGACTGAGACCTCTTTTAGTCTGATACTTTTGTTCAAATTGGTCAGCTTGAAGAAAAGGCCTTATATCGTCGAAAACCGGTAACTGGAGGATATAGTGTAGTATACCTAGTACTGTCTGATTGTTAGCTTGTTAACTGTAGTAGCCGGAGTCAAGTGCACGTGTGTTAGTCCGAGTAACTTGGACCCGACAAGTCACCCTTTTTTTATCGAATTTTGAAATTTTGAGCTTCGGGTGACAGTGACCCGAATCTGATGTACATGTACAGTACATTTACTAAATGTTTAGTCCGAGTAACTTGGACCCTTACAATCGCCCTTTTTTTTTTTTTTTGAGGGGTCAGGCAATAGTACTTTTCAGTAGGGTCCAAGATTTTCAGCAGGGAAACATGAGCAAGTACTGAGTAGTAACGATGTGTTTGACCCAAGTCCATGAGTCATGACTACATGTACCCCCGACTGAAAACCCGAAGATTTTACCCCGAAAACACCCGTGAAACCGTCCCACGCACCCATCTTTGGATTAAGTGAAAATCAACAATTTCAATACTGGTCATGTCATTTGTTTTACTCACGGGAGAGAATCAGTCTTTGTGATCAACTGAGGGGAAAATTTCTCCCTTTTCGCCAAACGTGAGTAATTTACAAATTTGACCAGTAATTATTGAAATCTGTGATTCTCACTGAATCCAAGGCAAAAGTGGGGGGGGGGCGTAGGATGGTGACATGGGTGTTTTCAGCGGTAAATCTGGGGATTTCGGTCGGGTAGTCGAAACAGTTACTAAAGCCAGTACAGGTACATCTAGTTTTTGACATCCTTGAACCTGCACTGCATTGCACACACAAGGGGAAGCCGGAAGTGGCGTGGTTATGTATTCTGCATGTATTCCAAGTTTGCCCTTGTGTTAGTCTTGAAAACTTTATCTTACATGTATTTATAAAAAGTTATAATATTACTGACTGACTGAGAAGTGAGTTGTTGGAAAATGTGCAAGTAGGCCCCATGGGTGGGATGATTTATGAATCAGAACTTGAGTGACAGCAGTACATGTAGTTGAAAATTTCATTTCATAAACATGAACAGTTGTACACGATGTGCAAATGTATGATGCAGAAATATGTCATGTGTACAGGAAGTTTACTTGCGTAGATAGGACATGGATTGGAGGAAAGAAACTGTGTCATGATGTCCTAAATACACTTAGGGATTCCCCCCAAACCTAATGAAGTTGTACAAACTACATACATTAGTAATGAGTATTATTTATAAGTACATGTAGAGACCAAATGTATTCATTGATCATTGTGAATCAGTGCCATTAAACAGGTCAATGGCAGTATGCAAACCATACAGTCATACAATATCGTTGAGTTGTAAAGATATAATTCGTCTGCCAAGTCTGTAGTCTCCCAATAAGGCTTCAGGCATGGATGGTCACATACACACATGACATTAGGCACATGTGCATGATGACTTGCCTGAAGGACACGTAATCACCTACTGATGGAATCATTACCCAGTTCAAAATGATGATGTAAATTTTTCCCGAGGGATATAATTTATTCAGGTGTAGAGCCATCATTTTCATGCATTCCTGCCGATCAATGTGATGTTCAAATTTGTGACTGCAGCCCAAGCCTCTATTGCTCAATGCTCACGATTTTATATTCCTTCTTCTTGGATGGTTATTCCACTGGAGTTATTTTGATTTTTTTTTTTTTTTTTTGGGGGGGGGCCTAAAAGCAATTAAACTAACTGGGAACAAATACAAAAAAAAATGTACCTTGAGATAATTTGAAAACATACGGTATTTAAACAAGATATACTGTACACACACTATGTACATGTATGTGTACATGTACCCCGGTATGTAAAAATCAAAATTATAGTTTTATTGGAATAAGTGATAGGTTTGCAGTAACACCATGCAATTTCTCTGAACAGTTGTTAGTGTGCATAATTATGGTCCGTCAGCTTTGAAACTTTTTCCCTTTCTACAATCAATACTATATATACTGTAGCATGGAAATAACATGCACCATCAGGTTGTTGTTGTTTTGTTGTTTTCTTTGGGGGGGGGCCTGAATTTTGTGGGCTTAAGCCCCCTAACCCATGCCCTAACCCCCCCCCCCCCCAGAAAATGACTTGAAAACCAAGAACCCACTGAGACCTCAGAGGCCTCATTGAATCTGTGGAAAGTGCTGTCTGTCAGCATGTCTGCTTCCATAAATATCTCCACTGTTTTGTCAGCCTTGACCCTGCTGAACTCATTAGGGTCACCCAGTTAGTGGCAGTCTGTTGTTAACCACATACTCAACTCCAGCATCTCTAATGGTATCAGACAGGGGGCCCTTTACCACTCACATTTTTCAATTAGACCGTTGTTATCACTGATAACACCAGCACTCAGCAGTGGATTTCACCAAACTCATCGTAACTTACGATCAATCGCAAGACGATGAGCGATGCACAGAAACCATACATACGGTGTATCACAACTTACATGTACTATGGGTTGGTTATCCATGAGTTACATGTATGATGTATCGTACGTGTACCTCGTAAGGCTCTGTGAAATCCACACCGGGCAGGCTACCCACACTATGCACTTACCTACAATGTATGTACAATTTACATGTACAGTTGAACTTCCACTTTTCAAAGGAGGTACTCTGCTCGCCATTTATTTGAAAAAAACCAAAACAAGATTCATAATTAGGCCTAATGCATTTCATTAAGTTCTCGTAAGTAATTTGTATGCTTAGAAACAACAGTATTGAGCACCTAATGAAGGTTGTGTATCATTATCATTATTGGCTAAAAGTGAGAACTGAGAGTGAGAGATCCCTTTCCCTTTGGTCTCTATTGGCAATGATAGTTGTTTGTTTTTGTGATGTGATTTGATTGGAGTCCTTGTGCGTATAAGTATGTATGCACATACATGTACATGTACGTACAGAGGTCTGATAATCCAAGTGACTGGTACCTGTACATTACTTATGGCACAGAATCTTACCCAGTCCCAGAGGTACGTGTACATGTATGTACAATGTACATGTACACACAGGCCTGGTCTCTGAATATACGTGTAACTAGATGTGCAACAATCTTGGTTGGAAATTAATGGCAATAAATGTATACGATCATGGTTGTTTATTTCAGTACATGTACAGTATGTGTCTGTATAGGGGTGCAGTAATGTACAGTATGTGTAGGTTGTTCTGTGAAATCTGCACACTGCATGAAGTGTGGTGCGTGTTCATGCGCACTGAACCTACATTTCCTTTTGGAATGCTGTGCAGTAAGGAGCTGAAACACAGCGGTTGTGGTCTTTCCTAGATCTACCGGTATCCCAATAGAAATGTGCACAAATGGATGACTTGAGTACATTTTACCAGCCATTCGTGGCAAATAAACATTCCGTCAGGTGTAGAAAGGAAATCTCAAGTGGGAAGGACCATAAGGTGGAATTACTTTCTGGGATGTGACAGCTAACTTTCCCAGCGACTGTTAAAGAAAATATAGGACAATTGGAACATACGTGTATACTGTAAAGTACGTACCGGTATGTATCAGTGTGACAGTCTAAAATGGGTGGCATGATAAAATGGGTGGGCTGCCATATATGGGCAATCAGGTTAGCGTAAAGGGCGCCCGCACGCACCCAGTTCACCCACCCATCTTAGCACGCCGCCTATTTCGCCTATTTCAATAGGTTATCGCTACGTGCTCAGATGGGTGGTGACGTCACCCACCCATTTTAGCACGACCACCCACTTGAGATCGTGACACCGGTATACATGTATACCAGTACGTATTTATACATGTATGTACACATGTACACAACACATACATGTGTACATGTATGTAAAGTACATGTGTACATAAACATACACGTACAGACCTACATGTACGTACATGTACATGGATGATTGCCATAGGAAAAAAAGGACATTTGAGAGGAAGGTCAGTCACAACTCTCATCATGATTGTTGCAAGCTTTAGCGTTGGCCTGCATACACTGTACAATGTACATGTACATACTGTACATGTATGTCTATAGGACTACTGCTTGTACATTGTACAGTGTACATTTCCTATGTTAATGTTTATAAAGAAATTATAAAGCAGGGTTCCCCCTGCATATTACACTGTTAAGGCGGCCCATCTCACACTTTTGATGGACCACCCCAGGTGTTTGTCTCCAAAACTTGCCACCTCAATGGTCAAAATCATGCTTAACAAATGTACACAAACCAACAGCATCTTAGCATGCACAGAGGTTGTTTATAAATACTGTACACATAATGTACGGTATGTCTCTACATGGACATTCTCATAAATACTGTAGAATAATTCACTGGCCAGTCGGTGACCCACGGCACCTTACCAAAAGACATCCACAGTAATTATGTCATTGAAGCTCAAGCCCATGTACAGAGCAAATGATTGATTGCCACCGCAGACTCACAAAATTCCAGAGGGAACCCTAGGATTACAATGTACAGTACGATGTGTGGAGACTGTGTTACAGATGCCACTGTCTGCATGACATGGAGCAGCCAGTAACTGGCATGTAACAGCCAAGTTCGGGTAACAGCAGTGAGACTTAGGCAGTGTTAGTTCAGTCTGACCATGGAGGTACATGTAGGAGTAGGGATCTGACCTTCCAGTTTACCATTGACCTCGTTGTGAGGTCAAGTTGATAATTCTGTTGGCCAGCCAGTTGAATACACTCTAGGGCCCTACAGGGTGTCCAAAGGCCAACCTGTTTCCCACCCTGACTGTTTGGCATGGTCCACCCTCCCCCTCCCTGGTTAGTCCATCCCCCTCTCCCCCATTAACCCAGCCCCCAGCCCTCATCCCTACCCCTTATCACCTACCCCAGAGGTCAGCTGGAGTCCCATGGCTAAATACATCACTGCCCAGCCCTATGGCTGGAGTGTAGTGAACTCGTCCCTATCGCGCCAAGAACATGGGTGTGTGTCTGTGAGTGTGTGTGGGGGGAGGGAGGGAGGGGGGAAATAGGGACAGCTGCACAAGGCCGTGAACTTTCCACCATTCATCAAGGCAGTGCCGCGCATGGCTCCAGAGTGTGAACGTGACTCCCTGTCTTTGCCCGATGGCCCGTAGATCTCTAGACGATGCTGTGTGGTGTGTGTTTGTGTGAGATGCAGGATGGGGGCGGGGCTTGGTTGTCTGTGTCAGTGTCAGTACGGTGATCGCACCGTGAGGTCGTCCACATGGTAGTCATGAACTCGCAGCGAAGGGGTCCACTGGCTGGCAGGAGGAGAGGCCGCCTGTGATACATCATGGGGACTCCGACTAACTGAGCCCACCCCCCCCCCCCCATCCATTCTCGCCTCTTGTAGGGTTTAACCTCAGACACATCACCTCTTAAAAGGCTGCCGCCCTTGAGACCCGAGTTGGGGGCCCCAATTTCAAGATCTCCCATCTGGTCGTACAATAGTACACAGGCTCTTGTTGTCAAGGTGCTGTTAATACATACATACACGCATATGCCCTTCTCTCCCCCTAAATTTCCCCTGCCTTGTCTCCAAGGCCTTGAATTTGACCAGGTTTAGGTGAAGGCCACATTGTCCCTGAATGGAACAGAATCCAGTCAGCTTGGAGCCACTCTCAAAGGATTCCTGGAGAGTGGAGAATGGAATAGGGACTTAGTGCAATTAAAAAAAGAAAAAAAATTATAATTTTGTTTAGAGGCCTAATGTACAAATGTAAAGAGATGGGAAAAGTGGCATTTCCAATGTTCCTAAAAAAAATGTGAATTTACACACATGTACATGTAACTGAAAAGATGGTTAAATGAAATAATGGTTAAATCCCACTTTGACTTTTTGAGACTGGAACTCAACTGAGACTTGGTTGAAGTAATGGAGCTGGCAATATTTCGAGGGAGCTGTGTGTGACCTTTGAGAATGCATAATGAAACCACTTTTGGCCTCTGCCATGATAGAGTTTGATCGTAGTGCGCGGCGTTTCTGTAGAAACCATAGACAGTGCATTTATGTCGTGACACTTTCCTGGTTGGCATTGTGTTTTTTTCCCTGAATACTGCATTTCTGCTGGACTAATCAACTCGATAAACGTTACGTGGTCAATTTGAATTGCCCGAGGTTGGCAGGTAAAAGTTGGACTTGGTTGCAGTAAACCAAGAGGAGATCTACGTAGCCATTTCCTCTGTTCTCAAAATGGGAAAAAAGTAACCGTCACCTCAGGGAGTGGGTAAATCAGTAGGTTTGACCAGATATACAGATAACTCTGGTGGAAATGCAGCCTAAGATATGTACTTTATGAGGGGAGCTATTTATGAGGTTAGAGTTGCCTTGAAGAGATGGCAGGTACATGTAACAAGGCTGGTAAAAGGGATAATCGGGCCGTTCCCACTACAAAAATAATCGCGTTTTGAATTGCGATTCAAAAACCTTTTTTTTTTGGTCGTGTCCACACAGGCCAAATAATCGCGTCGCAAATAAACGTGAGCTAATTGCGGTTAGCATGTGGTCGCGCTGCGCAAGCGGGAATGGCGGGACTCGCTGACGAACGTAAACAAACCCTGTGCTGCACTTCCCGGCAGTAAGCTGCTGGCAGGAAATGCCATGCTTGCATCGTGGGCTTAAAATAAAACGGCGCTATTTGAGCGGAGCATTTTCACACGCATCGCGTCGCAAATAGACGCGATTATTTGAAAAAAGTCTCACCCTTAGTTGAGTCCGAATCGCGATTCAATTCCCACTAATAATCGCGTTTATTGTGTCCCCACACGCAAAAAGAGTGGAGTTTGAGTCGCGATTCAAATCGCGATCCAAATAATCGCGTTTATTTGGTATAGTGGAAACTGCCCTACAGTGGCCTCTGTCCATCGTATGCACAGTGAGGGCATACATTTGACCTGTATCCACTGCAGGGTTTCCCCTGTGCATACTAAATTGTATAGTGGTGCACATTAGGCCTACTGCTTTGGTGGGTCATCTCATGTGTTAGTCTCCAAAACCGCAACCTCAGAGTCAGGCTAGAAAATGAACTGCAAAGCAAAAATACTCAAACATGTATAAAGTGCTGTACGTAAAGGATTTATCTTGGAAACGTACAGTATGTTCCCACATGCATGCATTCCAGTGCTTTAGACCCATTCCCTGGCACCAAACATCAGTCTGGCACATCCACACTAATGACACTACATGTACGATATACCGAACATTATCGCTTGCCAACCCAGACTCATACATTAATTCCAGGGGCAACCCTGTACGGTAATATGCATCCAAAGTATCAATGGCTCAATGCTATGAATTGAAGCTTTCAGTTTTTCAGAAGTGAGGATTCATCAACGTACTTTAGTATTGATTACACCTGACAAAAATCCAATTTTTGTCGGTGTCTTGTGCTGCTTGAGGGAGGGTTAAGGGTTAACCACTTCACTTTTTTTTTCAGTGCCCATGACCGCCATACATGGGTTTTTGAACAATGCATCATTTTTAGATCTCGCTAAAAACAATCGGAACAATGCATGGGCATGTGAGCCAAGTTTTGTTTATGCGTTGAAGGTACGTACATGTATACTGGTACACGTACACTTTGTACAGTACTTGGCCAGATCATGTTGAAGCTTTCTTTTTGGGGGGGATATGATACATGAATGAAGAGCGAGGAGTCATTATGTCCTTACATCTTCCTGATTGACAGGACGGCGACATCATAATGACATCAGTACAAAGGCCCGTTCTGTGGTTAATTGAAGCTCTAAAATACATGTATGTGTAAATCTCCCTGCCTCAATTGGATTGGATGAAAAGTATAATGTCATGATGACTCCCAAGTCCCAAGTTTCCAAGACGTACAGTACATGTACATGTATTTATAACCGGCTACATGTAGGAATGAAAAAACAAACAAACACCACCCACCACCAGGGTCCAGCAGCTACCAAGAAAAAATCAGGGGGGGGGGAATTATCTGCACAATAATGATGACTCTTGTTGCAACTATGCAGAAAAGCTGGTCAAAGCCGCTTAGCGGTGCTTGTGTGTGGGACAATGAAAGAGGAAACCGATAGAAATGATTGAGCAACATCATGAAGGCAAAATCCGGCTGTATTGTGTAGCATGAAAGCTGCTGGTTTGCCAGTGTGTAACTTGGGCAACGTGACTCGAAAAACTAGATATATGAAGTGTCTGTGACTTTTATTACTCTGTGTGTGTTTGGGGGGGGGTGGTTTGAGACCAGGTACATTTAGGGGTGAAAGATTACCGGTAGATAAAAAAAAAAATCCCTTTTTATGCCACCATTACCTTGAGTCCATTCCTTACCCTGTTTATCCTGATTTGACGTTACACTTGTTTAGATCCAAAAGAAAGAAAGAAAAAAAGAAAAAAAAACCCAACAATCAACAACCTTGGGATACATGTGAAGTATGACTTCACCTCAGGAATGGTGCCATTACTCATGGACTGAATGGATCAGTGGACTGGCAACAGTGAGATGTTAAACACTGTGCAGAGGCTACTGATTGATTGGGTGTTGTTTAGAGAGCCCATGGATGGCCCACTGCTCTCAAGGAAGTCGGGCAACCGTGAAGTGCAACCGCACGCACGTTTCTTTGCCAGTTGCCAGGGAAGGAGCCCCAATCAGGGAGTCCAAAAATTGTGTCATGTCTATGGGGTGTTACAATTTGGAGTCGCATGCAGGTCACACCATGAGGGGGCCAAGAGTATTAAGCTGATTCCTGAGCTGAGGATCAGGCAGACCTGTATGTAGATGAGTTTGTTAGGGCGTGTGATGAGGAAGGGAGAGCTGGAAAGTGTGTCCTTGACAGGAAAACTAGGCAAGGGGGAACAAGGAGAGGCTGGAGAATGGTAGTCCCAATGTCCAGTTTGAGATAGGGAAAAGGAGAGAGAGGGAGGGAGAGAGAGAGGGGGAGAGGGGGGGTGGAGAGAGAGAGAGAGAGAGAGAGAGAGAGAGAGAGAGAGAGAGAGAGAGAGAGAGAGAGAGGGGGAGGGAGAGAGAGAGAGAAAGAGAGAGAGAGAGGGGGGGAGGGAGACAGGGAGGCAGAGTTGGAGAGAGAGAGTGAGAGAGAGAGAGAGTGAGAGAGAGAGTGAGGAGAGGGGGGAGAGAGTGAGAGCTAGAGAGTGAGAGAGAGAGGGGGAGGGAGACAAGGAGGTGGAGTTGAAGAGAGAGAGAGGGAGAGGAGCAGAGTAGGAGAGAGGCAGGGAGGCAGAGGTGCAGAGAGAGGGAGAGGGAGAAGGAGAGGAGAGGGGTAGTTGGAGATGGAAAGTGGAAGAGAGGGAGATGGAGAATGGGAGCAAGGGAGAAAAAAAATTACATTGTAGTCTCTTCAGAGACTTCTTCGAATGGCATTTCATTCAGACTCTGCCCCCCCCAAAAAAAACCCCCAAAACAAAAACTGCCTCCTTCTTGTGGAGTTATGGTGCATGAAAAAAGGACCTTATAAATACAATATTGAGGATATAGACAGTGAGACGAATGTTCAGGCGCTTGCAAGCTTCAGTTGTGATGCCCTTGTCTTGCTGACTCTCACCCAGGGAGAATTTTGTCCGAGCCATTCCCATTCAGCAATGATACATCGCGTGACTTTGATCACCTTTCTCCTGAGTCATTCTCTCCACCACGTTCACACCTCAAGGCATTGGACTACTGAAAAAAATCTAAATCCCTTATTATTTAGTGCCTGTTGGCCAAGATCTAATAATAGTACTAAAACCCGGCCTCCCAAGTTCCACCCCTCCCCGTCGCCTCCCCCCCCAAAAAAAAGAGAAGAGAAAATGGCACAGAGCCAAGGAGGCTATGAATATTCACGAGCAAGTCCCAGGCAAGCCCTACCTCTCAAGGCCAGTGGTCCCCGTGGAAAATCGACAACCACCTTCACCTCATCCCAGAAACCCCCCCCCCTCCCTTCCCACACTACCCCAACGCTGGAACAACCTTCTTGCCCGCGTTTGAGCCCTGCCGGTTGTCAATGCCATTGATTGAGTTCCTAGTGCTGTGAACTTGCCCATTCTCCAGCGTAAATCTAGTTCTCACTTGAAATCTAATTAGAGGTGCTGACCCCCTCCCCTAAAAAGAAAAAAAAACCCACCCCAAAACACCTCAGGAGGGGCCGGCTTGCAAATGTCTAGACTCTTGACAGATTAGTCTGTTTAATGCAAGCAGTCATGTGAGTGCTGCACTTGCATTTGAACCCAGTGTTAGAATGGAATGGCACTTTATATGTGGATTTCCATATCCATGTATTTATCCATTTTGTCATAATCTTTCAGTTTCCCTTCATTCAGCAGCATGAACAAAGTTGCACACTGCTTTGTTCCTGCTAGGACTAGGAGTAAAAAGTTATTTTTAAGTTAAGTTAAAGAGTTATGACCTACATTTCCCCCCAAAAAACCTTGCTCAGATCTCTTCCTACCTCCATGCTCAGACTACCCACATTGTTATTGGGTAAAGTGTAGTTTCAAATAGCACAGTGAAGGACAGATTGCATCCTGCTGAGAACAATAGTGTACATTTTGCAAGTCACCTCTTGGCTGTAGGAGCTGTTTATTTATTTTTTTCACATTGGATTTGTTGACTTGGAGATGCTGCAATTTGTTTGGGTTATCCATTTTGCTATTGGTTGAGCAAGCTGTGACCAGTCTGTACAGCTGAGGCACCCCGGGAATGGGTGTTTTGTTGGGCATTGGGGAAGGTTGCTAGAAGTTGAGACAAATACCTAGCCGGCATAAAAGGCAGCCCCAACCCCACACCCAAAAGCCATTCTGAGGGGGGGGGGGATGGGGGAGTTTGTGCTTGCCTAACCATTAGGCATTCCTTGGGCTGCCTCCAGTGCAGAGTTACAGAGAATATCTCTCCTCGATGCCACAATCTAAGACAGCCTTGGGTCCTGGAATTTCCTTCTTAAAAATCCAGCCACCTCACCAAGGTGTCCCATTTGTCCCACTGCCCTAACCCCAAAGCAAATGCAATTCAGCTGGCACCTCTCTAGAGCGTTTAATAAAAAAGAGTTCTAGTAAGCATAAGAATGCCTACATACCAGCTGGAAGGAAAGGCATGGACCACTAAAGCATGTTTTATTTTATTTTTTATTTTTTTAGTAGAAGCTATATTGCCTTTGAGAAAGGTCCTGCTAGGATCGAAACGTCAGGCCCACTAAATTTTAGATTTACTTTTTGGTAATTTTAGTCAGTAAGCAGTTTGCAACATTTTTGTATATCACCAGAAGCTATATTGCTTATTTCTTGTGACTTCTTGCTATGAAAGGTTTTGGTCGAGCGCAGTCTTCATATTGTGTCTCCATGAAGTATTCTATATTCTCCAAGTGTTCCTCGTCCAACTGCATTCAAACTGAATTAGGGAGCTATCGGTACATGTCATACACCACCAGGAATAGGCCAGAATCATTTGAGGCAAGTTCAAAGTGCATTCTAAGTACCGTATTTGAACAGCATTTTGAAAAGTCTTCATTCTGGCTGGTTCTGCTTTATTCCTGATATACATGTACACGTATGTCAGTGTGATGGGACTTGGAGCACAATCTTTGTTCGTGGAGGTGGTGAGACATGCCCTGCAGTCTAAGTGGTGGTCTGACTTTACCACCAAAAAATGAAATAAAATATATTATGTGATCGATTGTAGACATTGGACCACCCCCCCCCCAAAAAAAAGAAGAAAATCATTAACCTAGTTTCACACCTGTGGGCACCATCTGTCGATTCTCACCAGTTTCTTGTCCTGTAACTTTTTCAAAGTTCACTTGCACTGGCATTGCCGTGTGCATTGGAACAGGTCCTTCCAGTGGTACAGTAGGCAGGTCATTGGCTCTTTACATTGTACATACGGCTTGCACAGCCCTAATTTTGGTTAGGGCTTTGCAAGCCCTACAGTAGTGAGAGACTAGCATTGACATTCAAATGCAGGACAGAGATCTATACAGTTCCGTATGACATCTGAGCGCGCCCGCCCTGAGAAGGGCACATGTTCCAGGTTGGGGTTGGTACCCATCCGCGGATGCGCTGTCTCAAGATTGTTGTCGGTCGCCCGGGCTCGGTCAGAAGAGCGAGACCAGGGGTGGATTTCACAAAGCCCTTTGATGCATCGTAACTGACTTTACGATGGATAACCCATCGTAAGTTGTGATAGACCCGAGACCGTATGGTTTCTGTGCATCGCTCATCGTCATGCGATTGACTGTAAGCTAGGATGAGTTTTTATGAAATTGACTTCAGTTACAGTACCAGGGCCCACCAACTAGGAGGTCAACAACATGGGCACCAAAGCCCTAATTTAACCGCAAGATGTCAGAGGGTTGCGGTGGTACCGCCTGCATGGTCTCCTTTTCTGAGTAATTTTGGCTCTACATACGTTGAACAGCCAGTAAATGGCCTGGACCCGTGGACTATACATGTACCTGTACATGCCCTGTTTGCTTTTAGGAGACTGTTCTAAACCTAACCATGCTAACCTTCCTCAATCCTCCACAATCCTCCGGGTCCGGGTGGTGTTGGGGGATTGTGGAGGATCGAGGCAAGTATGAACAATTTCCAGTTAGAGGATTGTGGAGGATTGAGGAAGCTGCTACAAATAAGATGTTGGAGGATTGTGGAGGATTGAGGGAGGTTGTTAAATTTACACTGGAGGATTTTGGAGGATATGAAACTGTGGAACTTTGACAAAGGCATGTACCATGGAGCTACACATGTACCTACCGGGTACATACAGTATTTGTACATGTACTCATAGCTCCATGTATGTACTGTGTTGCTAGTATGCACTTTGCTTTCACATGGTCAGCTGTATTAATGATAAACAAAGGATCCAATTACAGTACATGTGCTTAGCTGTGGAGTATTAAGGCAGTGGGGTACATGTACCGGTACATGCGCAAACTCACATTGGAGGATTGTGGAGGATTGAGGCAGTGAGGATCTTGCGCAAACTCACATTGGAGGATTGTGGAGGATTGAGGCAGTGAGTATCTTGTACAAACTCACATTGGAGGATTGTGGAGGATTGAGGCAGTGAGGATCTTGCACAAACTCACATTGGAGGATTGTGGAGGATTGAGGTAGTGAGGATCTTGCACAAACTCACATTGGAGGATTGTGGAGGATTGAGGCAGTGAGTATCTTGCACAAACTCACATTGGAGGATTGTGGAGGATTGAGGCAGTGAGGATCTTGCACAAACTCACATTGGAGGATTGTGGAGGATTGAGGCAGTGAGGATCTTGCACAAACTGACATTGGAGGATTGTGGAGGATTGAGGCAGTGAGGATCTTGCACAAACTCACATTGGAGGGTTGTGGAGGATTGAGGCAGTGAGGATCTTGCACAAACTGACATTGGAGGATTGTGGAGGATTGAGGCAGTGAGGATCTTGCACAAACTCACATTGGAGGATTGTGGAGGATTGAGGCAGTGAGGATCGTGCACAAACTGACATTGGAGGATTGTGGAGGATTGAGGCAGTGAGGATCTTTCACAAACTCACATTGGAGGATTGTGGAGGATTGAGGCAGTGAGGATCTTGCACAAACTGACATTGGAGGATTGTGGAGGATTGAGGCAGTGAGGATCTTGCACAAACTCACAGTGGGGGATTGTGGAGGATTGAGGCAGTAAGGAACTTGTACATACTCACATTGGAGGATTGTGGAGGATTGAGGCAGTGAGGATCTTGCACACTCACATTGGAGGATTGTGGAGGATTGAGGCAGTGAGGATCTTGCACAAACTCACATTGGAGGATTGTGGAGGACTGAGGAGGGTTCAAGGCACACAGCACTAGGGGGTTAGGGTTGAACAGCTGCTAGGAAGGCTATTTTTTTCGATTGATCTTGTCACATCTTGTGCATGTAAGAACAGAATGGTACAATGTATATTTCAAGACCACTGTGAAGCAGTCAGTCTGTGGTGGCTTAGTACACTTCCATCAAGCTGTGGATGCCATTCGGTGGCCTGCATGTATGGCGAGGGCAGTCTGTGATGGTATGATCAGCTGTTGGTTACTTTGTGCCACACTTGCAAGCAGGGCATTGGGACAGGCCCCAGCTGATCAAATTGGCCTTGAAACGAGACCAAGCCACTCCACAGATGCTTCAGCTTTGACCGGGTGTAGGAAGATCATATCCTGTGGCTGATCTCTGATACATGTAGGTCATCCCTGTACGTGTACAGTGACTACAGAATGCTGCCCTCTGTCACCCCAGATGTGGAGTTGTTGTTACTGTACTTTGGTGTACTGTTCAATGTACAGTACATTTGTGTGTAGCATTTACATTATTTTGCAGTACATGTACAATGTTCATGTGGCGGAGTTGACACTGTGGCCGTGGTGCCCTGCCAAATGGCCTTTGCACCCATCCTAACTCCCTAATTTGGCTCCATTTGGGGCCAAAGTGGCCTTGTCCTGAAAACAAAACAGACTACAAATTTAAGAGCTTGCATCTGGTTGCATGGCATTTATCTGAAACCGGCTGATGTAGTGCCCATTGTATATGTTGCTGGTGCCCTGCCTGGGTCTGTCTGTACAGTGGACATTTCCCAGTGTACTGTAGTACATGTACGTGTAATAACGTATACACGTACATGTATTGGCCATTTTGTACCCCTGTATCTGTGTCATTCATCAGCAGAAAGTACTGCAAAACAGTAAAATTTAAACTGCTTACTGACTGCATTGCACTTGAAATACTGTACTTGATCATAAAAAAGTCTTGATGTTTGGATCCCAAAATGTTAAGGACCGATCAAATAGAGGTACAGTGTACGGTATATGGTACACTGTATATGTACATGTACGTGCCAGTTTGATTGGCACAAAAATGAGTGACAAACTCATTCATGTTTAAAATGACGTTCAAATACTTAGAATGCGCTTCGACACTTCCTCAAACGATTCTTGCCCATTCCTGATACCGGTAGTGTATTAGCTCTCGAATGTGGCTCAAATGTACAGTAGTTGGAGCACAGTATGAGTATCGAGAATGCTATTAGAATTGCACTCAGAATATACAGACTCGGAGTGCACTTCAAAATTTCATGTCCAGAAATGTTCATTCTGGCTCGCTCTGCCTTTAGTGTGGGTAGATTTAAATATCTGCTGGTCTTCCCTTCCTGTCAATCTGCCTTGAGACATACATGTACATGTATGCTGCCATGGATGGAACTCTGACTGAGCCCTCAAACTACCGTACTGTACATTTGCATACATGTACCTGTACTACTGTACATGTAGTTATCAAACACTGGATATTTTGGAACAATTGATAGTGCTCAACGGAAATTTGACTGGAACAACTCAATCCCCAATCCTGTCTTAAAGTACATGTACCATGTACCAGTGCTCTTACCACCTTAGCTATCCAGCCTGTACATGTACATGTACATAGGTGGTGACCTTCCCAAACATTCAATTAGTCTTGCCAGAAGCAGAACATGCAGGTACGGTACATCTGTCTCAAAAGCCGGCACCAAAATCCTGGTGTCAAATGCAAAATGACATTAAAATGGGTGTTAGAGTGGCATTGGATGTCTGCATCCTCACCTTGGGGTTTTGAAAGGGACCCATTATGTGGCACTTGTTGGTGTCTTGGTGTTTTTAAGAGTGTTTGTAAATAGCACGACCTTCCACCCATCACTCCATTGACACACTTGGCGCCATGCCTCTTGCCTGACCACCTTCAGCCAAATGCGGCCATTGCATCGTGAGTATTAATCCACTTGGCCTTGTTGCCGTGCTGCGCAGCCTGTTCACTCACTGAGCGCTGAACATAAAGCCGCTGGCGAGGGCGCTGTCCTGTGAGAAAGACTCCCGACGCATTGTCAGCGCTAAAACGTCAGTGAGAACGGTGTTGGTGTGGGCACATTTGAAGGGCAGACAAAACCAGCAGCAGAGGGCACAAAAGGGTTATTGCGACATAGTGTACCTCTGTAGCACGGCTTTCGTGCCCTAGAAATAGGTCTGAGTATGAAATGGCTCACCTCACCTATATGTATCCTCTTTGTGACCACTGACATAAGGCCGTCACGCTTTCGCTCCATTTGTTCCCACCTTGGCATACTCTCTGCCCTCATATCCTGTTTTTCAATCATATTTACTCATATATGGCTGTGGCATTGGCACATCTTTTCAAATGGCCTGCCAGCCACTGCGGGGGGGGGGGGGGGGGGGGGTTGACATCGCAACAGAAAACTCCCGCATGGGCCCGTATGGATGTATCCCCTACTACATGTACGTATATACTGCGTGCAGTTATACACCCGTGAGCTGAACAATGGTGTACTGCCAGGCTTTTGGATGTCAAAATGCCAGCGGGAAAAAGCTTGGGAAATCTTTCCATGCAGTTCCCATCTAGGACAAGAGACCTGTTTGACATCCAAAAGCCTGGCAGTACACCATCGTTCAGCTCGTGAGTGTATAACTGCACGCAGTATATTCATGTACAGTGTAGTAGGGGTACATCCGTCCGGGCCCATGCAGGAGTTTTCCGTTGCGATGTCATACCCCCCTGCAGTGACTGGCACAATGCTATGTACCGTATATCTGGAAGTGATACCAAGCTGTCCCAAATGTCTGACTCAATCAAGCAAAATTGCGAATCTCAAAGATCGATCTTAGCAGATCGAAATATTTCCACTGAGTTTAGGTGGTAACTTGATGATTCAGCCTTGAACTTGAAGGGAGGTCCTGCTTAGATTGAAATGTCAGGCCCTCTAAAACAATTTGGACAGTAGACCTCCATCTTTTATGCTTGATATCACAACCTGGACTGGCCCGATTCTTGAAACCAGTTATGTTAATCGCTGGTGCCAGTCAATGTGCTGTGATAGTGTGCATCTTTTTTAGCTTTCCCATGGTCACCTAGATGACCATCCAGCCATTTAGCCTACCGCCTGCAGAATGAACATAAAAACAGTTGAATCTCAGAACTCATTGTAACCATTGAACCTTAATGTGAAAAGTTTGTGGTGACACCATATTAGTCATGACTTCGAGGAGAGCCAGTAATTGCTGGCTCTTCCCAGAGCCATACTCTTTCTTGAAAAGAGATGGCTTACATGTATGGTATCACCACAAACTTTCCATGCTGTGATTCCACTGTGAAAACCTTTAAGCCCGATGTACCGTGATCTTCACTTGTGTTGCCAAATGGCTGCAGGCCCTGAATGAGTTACTGGAGAGTGTGTCGGCGCCCATCGAGATCCGGGATGGCACAGTGGGTAGCATCTCGGTGGAGATTCCGTGGTCGGCCCTCCTGACAGCCAACAGCAAGGTGGAGATCAAGGGGCTGCAGCTGACCATCCAGCCCAAGTACCGGCTCAACCAGGATGCCAATGGTGAGAGTGCATTTCAGGAGGGGGGGGGGGGGGGCAGGTGAGGGACAGAGGGGCAGGTGAGGGACAGTGGAGGCTAACTGTGAGACAGTGGGGGTAGCTGAGGAACAGTGGGAGGCAGCTGATGGACAGTGGGGGCAGGTGAGGGACAGTGGGGTCAGGTGAGGGACAGTGGGTGCAGGTGAGGGACAGTGGAGGCTAACTGTGAGACAGTGGGGGCAGGTGAGAGACAGTGGGAGGCAGCTGATGGACAGTGGGGGCAGGTGAGAGACAGTGGGGTCAGGTGAGGGACAATGGGGGCAGCTGAGGGATAGTGGGGGCAGGTGAGGGACAGTGGGGTCAGGTGAGGGACAATGGGGGCAGCTGAGGGATAGTGGGGGCAGGTGAGGGACAGTGGGGTCAGGTGAGGGACAATGGGGGCAGCTGAGGGATAGTGGGGGCAGGTGAGGGACAGTGGGGGCAGCTGAGGGACAGTGGGTGCAGGTGAGGGACAGTGGGGGAAGCTGAGGGACAGTGGGGGCAGGTGAGGGACAGTGGGGGCAGCTGAGGGACTGGATGTAGGTGAGGGACAGTGGGGGCAGGTGAGGGACAGTGGGGGCAGCTGATGGACAGTGGGGGCAGGTGAGAGACAGTGGGGTCAGGTGAGGGACAATGGGGGCAGCTGAGGGATAGTGGGGGCAGGTGAGGGACAGTGGGGGCAGCTGAGGGACAGTGGGTGCAGGTGAGGGACAGTGGGGGAAGCTGAGGGACAGTGGGGACAGGCGAGGGACAGTGGGGGCAGCTGAGGGACTGGATACAGGTGAGGGACAGTGGGGGCAGGTGAGGGACAGTGGGGGCAGCTGGGGGACAGTGGAGGCAGGTGAGAGACAGTGGGGGCAGGTGAGGGACAGTGGGGGCAGCTGGGGGACAGTGGAGGCAGGTGAGGGACAGTGGGGGCAGGTGAGGGACAGTGGGGGCAGGTGAGGGACAGTGGGGGCAGGTGAGGGACAGTTAGGGCAGCTGAGGGACAGTGGGGGCAGGTGAGGGACAGTTAGTGCAGGTGATGGACAGTGGGGGCAGGTGAGGAACAGTGGAGGCAGGTGAGGGACAGTTAGGGCAGGTGATGGACAGTGGGGGCAGCTGGGGGACAGTGGGGGCAGGTGAGGGACAGTGGGGGCAGGTGAGGGACAGTTAGGGCAGGTGATGGACAGTGGGGCCAGCTGAGGGACAGTGGAGGCAGGTGAGGGACAGTGGGGGCAGGTGAGGGACAGTGGGGGCAGCTGAGGGACAGTGGGGGCAGGTGAAGGACAGTTAGGGCAGGTGATGGACAGTGGGGGCAGCTGAGGGACAGTGGAGGCAGGTGAGGGACAGTGGGGGCAGGTGAGGGACAGTGGGGGCAGCTGAGGGACAGTGGGGGCAGGTGAGGGACAGTGGGGGCAGGTGAGGGACAGTTAGGGCAGGTGATGGACAGTGGGGGCAGGTGAGGGACAGTGGGACACCTGAGGGAGGGTTACATGTGCTGTACTCGGTCTTCAAGGCAATATTATAACTATGGTGTTCTCCTGTGAGTGAGTGTTAATCTTTAAAGTCAGATCACTGCAACAACATTAGACTGTTGAGTTATCATCAGATAATAAGATTCTTGATATGGTTTTCAAAAATACAGCTTTTTATTGGAAAAAAGGCAGTGAATTTGACTGAGCTAGATGTACATGTACTGTACATGTAGAATCTTGTGTATACATGTACCTGGGAAGCCTGGTCAAGGGAAATGGTTCATCTGCACCGGACATCTGGGCATGCAATGTCTAAAGATTTCCTTCTCGTGTGTGTGATGCCGGTACATGTAGCTTCAGCATCAGATTTGCCTCTTGAAATTTAGCCCGCACTAAAATGAGGCTGGCTAGAGCCCTGTGTATTCCTGGGATGCCCCGCCTAGTGTGCCTACTGTATAGGGGCTTTCACACTAGATGAAATCCCCGGGGATATCTTTGAAAGTTCCCCGGGGTGATTACGGTCGTCGCTATTCACACAACTTGAAAAATCCCCGGGGATGACCTTTTTTCCCCGTGGAATTTTTTTTACCCCTGCTCGGGGGTAGGGTAGAAGGAGAAAACCCCTGGGGGTTTTACGATTTCCACGGGGGGAAATAGGGTCCCCGGGAGTTTCCAAATGGGTCCAGTGTGAATGGTTGCGGGGGTGTTGGTGGGGTAAAAAAATCTACGGGATTTTACCCGGGGATTCGCCCTGTAGTGTGAAAAGGGCTTACAGTATGTGTATCTGCACTGGATACCCCGGTGTGTAATGTCTAAAGGTTTCCTTCTCGTGCCTTCTTTTCTTTGTCTGTGATGCAGGCAGCAACAGCAGCAGCATGGCGGACTCCATGTGGAGTGCGGTCAGCATGACCAGCTCCATGCAGCTGGCGCGCGAGTGCCTGAAGAGGGACAGTGCTGAGCAGGACGGAGACGCTGCCTCCGCCACTGCCACCACCTCCTCCTCCTCCTCCTCCTCCTCCTCCTCCCCGTCCTCCTCTGCCCAACCCTTCGAGGGTCCTGAGCTCCTGGCTCAGATGATTGAGTCAGGTACAGTAGGCATGCTTAGCTCTTGAATACGACCCGCCCCTAGAAGAAGGTGATATACACCATACGTGTAGGTGTTATGCACCAAATATGTGACCTGCTTAGTGAAAATGAGTCAGATGTAGCTAAAATATGAAATTGAAATATCTACATAGCTGGATAGACCTTATCAACATATCTTCATTTAGTTGCTGGTTAGATATGCATAGCATGTTGCACCCCGGAGATATGGGATTTTGCAAAATCCCTGTTTTTCATTTTCACCAAAATTGTTCACAGAAAAAAACAAGCGTCAAAATCAAAGTACGGTAAAACAAAGGAAACATAAAACCAAACTCTAAAAAAAAAATATTTAATGATTTTCCTGATACGAAATTATACTTCTCATGAAGGATTATAAAAGTTAAGTACCTAAAGAATTCAGAAATGCCCCCCCCCAAAAAAATGGTGAAAACTGAAAAAGAAAACATTATCAAGCATTATCATGACTCATTTTCATGGAATGGGTCACATATAACCTATAGACGGTCAATAGCGGGCACCAGACTGAAATGCCGTGGAGGCATAAAAACTTTGGGCAGAATTGAAGAGCGCCACCATGCGTGTATATAGAAAAACCACATTATGCGTGAGTGTCTTCGCGTAGCGTCATAGAACCACGGGCACATTTGAATGCACGTCACGCCACACAAATTCAATTGTGTACCTCGTATCAAAGTTTGCATGGTCATGTCGCTAAGCCAATCTCATAACAATTGGAACTTTGTAGAAATTATCAAGATGCAAAAATGACATATCTTCACTCCAGAAAAAAGCAAGGGCTACAGAGCCCTGCCGTGATATACTTTATGCTATTATCCTACCTGTGAAATTCTGAGGGTAGTAAGGTATGGATTAGATCATTGGGTTAGTCCTGGAATGAGGAATGAAAGGAGGAGAGGGAGAGGAAGAAGGAGAGAGAGAGAGAGAGGGCGGGAGAGATAAAGAGGGAGAGAGGGAGTAAGGGAAAGGGAGGGAGAGGAAGAAGGAGAAAGAGGGAGGGAGAGATAGAGGGAGAGTGAGTGAGAGAAATAGAGGGGAAGGAAGGAGGAGAAAGAGGGAGGGAGAGAGAGAGGGAGAGTAAGTGACAGAAATAGAGGGAGAGGAAGAAGTAGAAAGAGGAGGGAGAGAGAGGGAGATAGTGAGTGAGAGAAATAGATGGGGCGAGAGAGGGAGGAGAGAGGGAGTGAGTGAGAGAAGGGGGAGGGAGGAAGGGGGAGAGGGGAGGAAGAGAGAGAGGGAGTGAGTGAGAGAAATAGAGGGGGAGGAAGAAAGGGAGAAAGAGGGCGGGAGAGAGAGGGAGAGGACGATAATGAGTGAGGGAAATTGATGGGGAGGAAGGAGAGAGAGGGAGGGAGAGAGGGAGTGAGTGAGAGAAGGGTATAGAGGGAGGAAGGAGGGGGAGGGGGAGAAAATGAGTGAGAGAAATAGAGGGAGAGGAAGGAGAGAGAGGGTGGGAGAGATAGAGAGGGAGAGAGTGAGTGAGAGAAATAGAGGGGATAGATGGAGGGGAGAGAGGGGGAGGGAGAGAGGGAGAGAAGGGGAGAGGGAGGAAGGGGGAGAGGGGAGGGAGAGAAAGGGAGAGAGAGTGAGGGAAATAGAGGGAGAGGAAGAAGGAGAGAGAGGGAGAGAGAGAGTGAGGGAAATAGAGGGAGAGGAAGAAGGAGAGAGAGGGAGAGAGTGAGTGAAAGAAGGAGAGAGTCAGGAAGGGGGAGAGGGGAAGGGAGAGAGGGGGTGAGTGAAAGAAGGAGAGAGTCAGGAAGGGGGAGAGGGGGAGGGAGAGAGTGAGAGAGTGAGTGAGAGAATAGAGGGAGAGGAAGAAAGTGAGGGAGAGATAGAGAGGGAGAGAGTCAGGAAGGGGGAGAGGGGGAGGGAGAGAGAGGGAGAGAGTGAGTGAGAGAATAGAGGGAGAGGAAGAAAGTGAGGGAGAGATAGAGAGGGAGAGAGTGAGTGAGAGAAATAGAGAGAGAGAGGAAGAAGGAGAGCGAGGGTGGAGAGAGGGGGAGGGAGAAAGGGATGAAATGGATAGACTTGCATTGGATGAGAGCTGGCCCTTCTATTGCCTGAATTGTACATGTACCATGTATGACTCCTTACTTGGACAGTCAGACTCAAATTTTGGACAGTCAGACTCAAAATCGGACTTGATCCATGATAACTACATGTAAAGACTAACCCTAACTCCCTGACTTCCTGACATGCTTTCCGATAAGATGACATGGCTGCAAAATGATACATATTTTTTGGGGGTTACACTTGTGCATGCTAAGATGGAGTGCAATCTTTTACAGATTCGTATTGGCTGTATCGGGGTACATGGCTTAACCAAACGACAGAATGTGACCCAGTAAGGCATAACGAGGATTCTCATCCAAATTTGAGTTTTTGAGATTTTTTCCAACAACGGCGCGAGAAATACAACGAGGCAACGTGAAGTCACGGAAACCACTTTCCGAGAAAAAAGGCTCTGAAATTTGAGTTCATGCACACGGCACTCCGACTGTGGTGCAATGTTGAAAAATTCCTTTTAACAGATTATTCTCTTAAAATTTAGTGGGCCTGACGTTTCGATCCTAGCTGGACCTTTCTCAAAGGCAAAGGCACTCTGCCTTTGAGAAAGGTCCTGCTAGGATCGAAACGTCAGGCCCACTAAATTTTAAGATTTACATTTTGGTAATTTTAGTCAGTAAGCAGTTTGCAACATTTTTGTATATCACCTTAGATTATTCTCTTGATATACAAAAAATGTTGCAAACTGCTTACTGACTAAAATTACCAAAATGCAAATCTTAAAATTTAGTGGGCCCGACATTTCGATCCTAGCAGGACCTTTCTCAAAGGCAGAGTGACAAGGACAAAACAGATACATGTACACGAAGGAGGAGGACTTCGTGTACATGTATCTGTTTTGTCCTTGTCACTCTGCCTTTGAGAAAGGTCCTGCTAGGATCGAAACGTCAGGCCCACTAAATTTTAAGATTATTCTCTTGATATACAGAAATGTTGCAAACTGCTTACTGACTAAGATTACCAAAATGCAAATCTGAAACTTTCGTGGGCCTGACGTTTCGATCATAGCAGGACCTTTCTCAAAGGCAGGACCTTTCTCTGCCTTTGAGAAAGGTTCTGCTAGGATCGAAGCGTCAGGCCCACATCATTTTTAGATTATTCTCTGTGCACAAGCTTTCCAAAATTGTAAGAAAGTTAAAATTGATTTTGACAAATTGATTTTGACTATCTTTGACTTGCAATGCCGTTTACTCGAAAGGGCTTTGGGAGTACATGCCTCGTTACGCCATCGTAGGTCACATATGTATCTCAATACATCTAAGAAGAGACTGTGATCTAAGAAAACTGAAACATTTGGAAAATGTGTTTCCAACGCTTTACTAAAATTTAAGGTGACTCGTGACTCAGACTTGAGTCTCAACCTACATACTGTAGGTTGAGAGTCTGAACTCGGAATCGGACATACCGGTAACCTGCTTGACTCAGGACTCAAACTTGGACTACGGACCTGACAGATGAGACTCAGACTCAATATATTGCAACCCAAATACAAATCACTTGGCATTAGTTATTAGCTTTTCCGCCGCTTCCAGGGAAGCGTAAAAAGCTATATTTTTTGTTCTGATTTTTGTTTTTCTTCTTCTTCTTCTCCCCCAAAGCCCATAGACAATGCACAGGGGTTTTGTAAGCACGACTTTGGTCATTGAACAGACTTGGATTTTTTTCAAACGTGGCAAATGCATAAAGCCCATGCTGAAATTGATCCTAAACACCTTGATATCATCATGACGTCATCACGTGTCACGTGACATTGCTTGAAAGGGGCAAATTTCAAAATCCATTAAAAGCAAAAGTACAAGTTCGTTTGGTTTCAACTTTGCACTGTATCTAAGTTGGGAAAAGGTGTATCCAAAAATTGCCATCAATTGACCGTGACGTCATCTCATGAATATTTATGAGGTCATGAACTTTTCAGATTTTCACACTGAAATGAGCATATTTGGCCAACGGAGCGAGATTTTTTTCATTTTTTCTTTGATATCTATTGGGGACATGGTTTAGAAACACCTTCCGGAGCCAAAATGTCGGTACGCAATCATGACGTCATCAAAACGTGTGATTTTAAAACACATATAAGGCATTGGCCGATCATCTCAAAATTTGGTATGTAGTTAGCTATCGTGCTAGACATTCGAAATCTAAAGTTTGGAACCAAAGAACCATTGTTTATAATTATTATGAATTTTTGGATGCCACACTCAAGTCCCATAGGCTTTGTGCACAAAATATGTACATGCGTTTTGGAGTAGGAATGGGGCTATTCTATGACTTGTTAAAAACAGAAGCGGAAAAGCTCTATGCTCTGTTTCACAACAGACATATATTTCTCGTTGTTCATGTGCCCGTTACCACCATCCTCCCCTCCCTCTCTCCCTATTCTGCTGCAGTCCATCCATGTACAGTAGTGCCTCCATGACCCTCACATTCCAGGACCTTACCCCATGGCAAAGAGCCAGCAACTTTTCAAAAAACTTCCCAGCCTTGAAAAAAAAAAAATTATTATTATTATTTTTTTTCCATTTGATATTTATGACCAGCCTCTGTATGAAACTAACAAAGAACAAGGACACCCGGAACTCAGACCCGGCATTCATTTGTACTTTTCGATCTTTTTAAGCTGAATTTCAACCCCCCCCCCACCAAACAACAATTGGCCAGTGGCCTTCCACTTCCCAACTAGGAAGACCTTGGATGTGTGGGGACAAACAAAATCCCTCCACCTGTAAAATGGCCATGGCCGGGGATAAGCCTACGTTGCCAGAGGGCATCCATAGTGCTTTTGGAACGCTCCCCCCTCCCTCCCCTCACACCACAGTGAAGCTCACTGCCAAGGATGCTATGCCAAGCCCGGCCCTGCCTCGCTTGAGGCCCTGAAAACCCGATGAGCCGTTCAGTGCTCCATTGGTTGCATGTGCATATAATGTATGTGTACTCTCCAGGGCTAGCAGTTTGACTGAAACACCTCTGAGCTTGCCCCTTTGTACTTTCTACACTTTTTTTTTTTACCAAACTGAAAGCTTGACCAAACTTTAAGCTTTAAGTGAGTGTCACCTGAGTATCCCCAGTGTCTCGGTCAGTTTAGAATGCTTTCAGGGAAGAGGAAGAAACAATTTCTGCAAATCTCATAAGCCATGGAATGAGCGATCCAAGCACAAGGGTGTTTAGTCATCATGACTGAGAGGAAAGTTTTTGCAACCACTTTCATCCTGTTAGTTTTACATAATACATACATGTAAAGGTCTGCGGTAGCTTGTCAAACAGGATGTTTGTTCACCTTGTGTTTCACCAATGTCCCTTACCTGCCCTAGTTGTCTCACAGTTGTCCCTCAGCTGCCCCCACTGTCCCTCACCTGCCTCCACTGTCCCTCACCTGCCTCCACTGTCCCTCACCTGCCTCCACTGTCCCTCAGCTGCCCCCACTGTCCCTTAGCTGCCCCAACTGTCCCTCAGCTGCCTCCACTGTCCCTTAGCTGCCCCCACTGTCCCTCAGCTGCCCCCACTGTCCCTCACCTGCCTCCACTGTCCCTCAGCTGCCTCCACTGTCCCTTAGCTGCCCCCACTGTCCCTCAGCTGCCCCCACTGTTCCTCACCTGCCCCCACTGTCCCCCAGCTGCCCCCACTGTCCCTCACCTGCCTCCATTGTCCCTCAGCTGCCCCCACTGTCCCTCACCTGCCCTAACTGTCCCTCAGCTGCCCCCACTGTCCCTCACCTGTCCCCACTGTCCCCACTGTCCCTCAGCTGCCCCCACTGTCCCTCACCTGCCCCCACTGTCCCTCACCTGTCCCCACTGTCCCTCAGCTGCCCCCACTGTCCCTCACCTGCCCCCACTGTCCCTCAGCTGCCCCCACTGTCCCTCAGCTGCCCCCACTTTCCCTCACCTGCCCTAACTGTCCCCCAGCTGCCCCCACTGTCCCTCAGCTGCCCCAACTTTCCCTCACCTGCCTCCATTGTCCCTCAGCTGCCTCCACTGTCCATCAGCTGCCCTCACTTTCCCTCACCTGCCCCCACTGTCTCTCAGCTGCCCTCACTGTCCCTCAGTTGCCCCCACTGTCCCTCACCTGCCCCCACTTTCCCTCAGCTGCCCCCACTGTCCCTCAGCTGCCCCTCACTGTCCATAACCTGCCTCACTGTCCCTCACCTGCCCCCACTGTCTCTCACCTGCCCCACTGTCCCTCACCTGCCCCCACTGTCCCTCAGCTGCCCCCACTGTCCCTCACCTGCCCCCACTGTCTCTCACCTGCCCCCACTGTCTCTCACCTGCCCCCACTGTCTCTCACCTGCCCCCACTGTCTCTCACCTGCCCCCACTGTCCCTCAGCTGCCCCCACTGTCCATCAGCTGCCCCCACTGTCCCTCACCTGCCCCCACTGTCTCTCACCTGCCCCCACTGTCCCTCAGCTGCCCCCACTGTCCCTCACCTGCCCCCACTGTCTATCAGCTGCCCCCACTGTCTCTCACCTGCCCCACTGTCTCTCACCTGCCCCACTGTCTCTCACCTGCCCCCACTGTCTCTCACCTGCCCCACTGTCTTTCACCTGCCCCCACTGTCTCTCACCTGCCCCCACTGTCTCTCACCTGCCCCCACTGTCTCTCACCTGCCCCACTGTCTCTCACCTGCCCCCACTGTCTCTCACCTGCCCCACTGTCTCTCACCTGCCCCCACTGTCCCTCAGCTGCCCCCACTGTCCATCAGCTGCCCCCACTGTCCCTCACCTGCCCCCACTGTCCCTCACCTGCCCCCACTGTCCCTCAGCTGCCCCCACTGTCCCTCAGCTGCCCCACTGTCCCTCAGCTGCCCCCACTGTCCCTCAGCTTCCCCCACTGTCTCTCACCTGCCCCCACTGTCCATCAGCTGCCCCACTGTCCGTCACCTGCCCCCACTGTCCCTCACCTGCCCCCACTGTCCATCAGCTGCCCCCACTGTCCCTCACCTGCCCCCACTGTCTCTCACCTGCCCCCACTGTCCCTCAGCTGCCCCCACTGTCCCTCACCTGCCCCCACTGTCCATCAGCTGCCCCCACTGTCTCTCACCTGCCCCACTGTCTCTCACCTGCCCCACTGTCTCTCACCTGCCCCCACTGTCTCTCACCTGCCCCACTGTCTCTCACCTGCCCCCACTGTCTCTCACCTGCCCCCACTGTCTCTCACCTGCCCCACTGTCTCTCACCTGCCCCCACTGTCTCTCACCTGCCCCACTGTCTCTCACCTGCCCCCACTGTCCCTCAGCTGCCCCCACTGTCCATCAGCTGCCCCCACTGTCCCTCACCTGCCCCCACTGTCCCTCACCTGCCCCCACTGTCCCTCAGCTGCCCCCACTGTCCCTCAGCTGCCCCCACTGTCCCTCAGCTGCCCCCACTGTCCCTCAGCTTCCCCCACTGTCTCTCACCTGCCCCCACTGTCCATCAGCTGCCCCACTGTCCGTCACCTGCCCCCACTGTCCCTCACCTGCCCCCACTGTCCCTCAGCTGCCCCCACTGTCCCTCAGCTGCCCCCACTGTCCCTCAGCTGCCCCCACTGTCTCTCACCTGCCCCCACTGTCTCTCACCTGCCCCACTGTCTCTCACCTGCCCCCACTGTCTCTCACCTGCCCCACTGTCTCTCACCTGCCCCCACTGTCTCTCACCTGCCCCCACCATCCCTCAGCTGCCCCCACTGTCCATCAGCTGCCCCCACTGTCCCTCACCTGCCCCCACCATCCCTCACCTGCCCCCACTGTCCCTCACCTGCCCCCACTGTCTCTCACCTGCCCCCACTGTCACTCACCTGCTCCCACTGTCCCTCACCTGCCCCTACTGTCTCTCACCTGCCCCCACCATCCCTCAGCTGCCCCCACTGTCCATCAGCTGCCCCCACTGTCCCTCACCTGCCCCCACTGTCCCTCACCTGCCCCCACTGTCTCTCACCTGCCCCCACTGTCCCTCAGCTGCCCCCACTGTCCCTCACCTGCCCCCACTGTCCATCAGCTGCCCCCACTGTCTCTCACCTGCCCCACTGTCTCTCACCTGCCCCACTGTCTCTCACCTGCCCCACTGTCTCTCACCTGCCCCCACTGTCTCTCACCTGCCCCACTGTCTCTCACCTGCCCCCACTGTCTCTCACCTGCCCCACTGTCTCTCACCTGCCCCCACTGTCTCTCACCTGCCCCCACTGTCTCTCACCTGCCCCACTGTCTCTCACCTGCCCCCACTGTCTCTCACCTGCCCCACTGTCTCTCACCTGCCCCCACTGTCCCTCAGCTGCCCCCACCGTCCATCAGCTGCCCCCACTGTCCCTCACCTGCCCCCACTGTCCCTCACCTGCCCCCACTGTCCCTCAGCTGCCCCCACTGTCCCTCAGCTGCCCCCACTGTCCCTCAGCTGCCCCCACTGTCCCTCAGCTTCCCCCACTGTCTCTCACCTGCCCCCACTGTCCATCAGCTGCCCCACTGTCCCTCACCTGCCCCCACTGTCCCTCACCTGCCCCCACTGTCCCTCACCTGCCCCCACTGTCCCTCAGCTGCCCCCACTGTCCCTCAGCTGCCCCCACTGTCCCTCAGCTGCCCCCACTGTCTCTCACCTGCCCCCACTGTCTCTCACCTGCCCCACTGTCTCTCACCTGCCCCCACTGTCTCTCACCTGCCCCACTGTCTCTCACCTGCCCCCACTGTCTCTCACCTGCCCCCACCATCCCTCAGCTGCCCCCACTGTCCATCAGCTGCCCCCACTGTCCCTCACCTGCCCCCACCATCCCTCACCTGCCCCCACTGTCCCTCACCTGCCCCCACTGTCTCTCACCTGCCCCCACTGTCACTCACCTGCTCCCACTGTCCCTCACCTGCCCCCACTGTCTCTCACCTGCCCCCACCATCCCTCAGCTGCCCCCACTGTCCATCAGCTGCCCCCACTGTCTCTCACCTGCCCCCACTGTTTCTCACCTGCCCCCACCATCACACAGCTGCCCCGTATCACAGCTACCCTCTCTTTCAGCTGCCTCCCCCAGCTGCAATATGCCACAGGCTACAGTAGGCTGCAAGCATGAACTGGTACTTATGCACCCATACGTGATAACTCCGGATTAGGGAATGTTTGGGTAAATAAAATGCCCCCCCCTACAGAATATCTCCTGTACACCATTTCACAGAATTCATGGAAGAATGAGTGGGGGATTGCAACCCCCAAAAAGTGCATCGTTCCTCAAAATGCCAGCCAGTCAAGGACTCTTGTGACAAGGAAAAAGATTACCAGTTGATCCTCAGCTCCGACGAGTTCTGAAGTTTTGTTTTGTTCTCTTCTCATCACAAAATACAGTAAAGTGAGTTAGTCTGTCTTTAGCTGATTTTTTTGGGCTGCACATATATCTGATCCTTCTCTCACACAAAAATGCAGAGAAAGACAAAAAGGACAGTATTACTATTAGTGATAGAAATGAAGAAAATAAAGGGCTGCCTCTGCCCAAGGCTATTTGGAGAGAGACATAGGGGAGAGGGAGAGGGAGAGGGAGAGAGAGTGGTGGAGGGAGAGGGAGAGGGAGAGAGAGGGGTGGAGGGAGATGGAGGGAGGGAGAGAGAAGGGGAGAGAGGGGAGAGAGAGGGAGGGAGAGGGAGGAAGAGAGAGGGAGAGGGGGACAGGGAGAGAGAGAGAGGGAGAGAGAGGGAGAGAGGGAGAGGGAGAGAGGGAGAGAGAGAAGGAGTGAGGGAGAGAGGGAGGGAGGGAGAGAGAGAGAGGGAGAGGGAGAGAGAGGGGGAGAGACAGGGAGAGGGAGAGAGAGGGGGAGAGAGAAAGGGGGGGGGAAGGGAGAGGGAGAGAGGGGGAGAGAGAGAGAGAGAGAGAGAGAGAGAGAGGGAGTGAAAAATAGAGGGAGGAGGAGAGGACGGGGAAGGAGAGAGAGGGAGTGAGAGATAGAGAGGGGGAGAGAGAGGGGGAGAGGCAGAGATAGAGAGAGACAGAGAGAAAGATGGAGAGAGAGGGGATATAAAGATAGAGAGAGAGAGGGAAATGGGGAGAGGGGGAGAGAGACAGAGAGAAAGATGGAGAGAGGGGATATATAGATAGAGAGAGAGGGAAATGGGGAGAGGGGGGGGGGAGAGAGAGAGGGGATATAAATATAGGGAGAGAGGGAGGAAGAGAGTGAGAGAGCTCTCTCGAGAGGGAGAGACGGAGAGATCAAGATCAAGATAGAGGGAGAGATACATATCTTTTGCCCTCTCTGGGCATTCAGTGTGAATAAAGTCCATGGCCTAGACACTTTCAATTCGATGTGGGTAATAAACAGACCCCCTCCCCTTCCCCTGAAGGCCCCAGAGGGGGCCAACAGAGTGCCCACCCATCCATGAGATAGTGCCAGGTTCATGGCCCCGGAATCCATCGCACACCTCCCCCCCCCCTTGATTCTCAAGGATACCCAGCAACAAAGGAAAGCCAAAAAGATAAGCGCAAAGTGGGGAGGGGGTGGGGTTGGGTGGGGAACAAATCCTTAAAACTATACATATTTGGGGGAGGGGGGGGCATGGTTATTTTTCTGTCACGTTCTCTTCGCGGAACGTGCCAACTTTGTTGAGATTTTCCACGGATGGTTAGAGATTAAAAGCTGTAGCCATGGAGGTCTGGTTTTGTTCTTTTTCTCTCTCTCTCTCTCTCTCTCTCTCTCCCCGCTCTCCCCCACCTTGAGTTTTTTTTGTTCTTTTCTTCCCCTCTTTGTCTGCATTGTACAGTGTGGAATTCCGATGCAGTATTTTGGGAGACACGTGATAAGAGGATAGTGCCAGGCCTGCTTTGTGTCCTGTCAATAATGTGTGACGAATCACGTTGAATCGGTGTTAAAAAAAAAAAAAAAAAAAAAATCATTGTTCGAGAGAAAAATATGGGTCAGGCCATGTTTTTTTTTTTGAGAAGGAAAAAAAAGAGGGTATTTTTAATTTACTCCATATCTGGGTTTTGGTGTTCTCCTATTATTTTGCAGAATTGATGCTGTTTTTATATACAAAAAAAACACAACATCAACTACACATGGTTCATGCAAGAATGGAACCATGCGTTGGGCATTATCTAATGCAATTTGTGACCCCAAAAAATATTCTTAAAAAAAACCCAAAAAATCCCCTTGGACTGCTTTGTGCATGTGCTCTAATTGAGTTTCTCCCTTGAGAAACTACCCCAACTTTGGGGCAAGCCCTGTGCTTGCAATGAATTACCACCTCCAATTGATCTTGCATCCGCAAATATGATTCAGGCACACATAAAATCCTGCCACTTAATTACTGTAGGACTGAACAAAAATCTGTAAGCAGGGATAAATGTTGCTATAAAGACGTTGATAACAATGTTTTTTTCAGCGGCAACCAAACCCTTTTGTTCAAAACCGAAACTCTGATTTTGTATTTAAACAGTAGATTTCTCCCCATAGAAATGTGGACGTTTTTGCAGGGACCAAAGGCATGTGTTCATTATAATTATAACCACAATTGTATTACAACTGTTGTATTAACAAGAGCCAACTGTATTTTTTTTTTTTTTTTTTTACAGCAGCATCCAGTGAGGAGAAGGTATGAGATCTAATGTATTCCCATGCCTCATGCCTTCTCTTCTGGTATGCCCTTCATGTTCATGTGACCAAATCTAGTTACTCTATGCATGTGTGCCCATTTTTGGTCTTTCAGTTTTGACAAGGGTTGAGATGACGCTGGTTGACACCATGGTCCGCCTGGAGCACGTCCCACACAGATGCAAGTCTGGCATTGCGCTGGAACTGCGTGTGGAAAGGTGAGCCTACCCTAGAAGATGACTATAGAGCTCTATAACTAAACTAGGGTGCTCACACGTTGCGTGACCTGTGCCGACAAGGGGACTGCGTCGCCATTACCAAAGAGGGCAAACTGGAAGAGGCGACGTTCGAACACACACACGTACACGTATTGCGCATAATTGTCACTTTATACATGTACGTCCGGGCACTTTGAGCTGAAGTTGCCGTCTTTGCCAATGGGGCAAACCTTCCACTTAGCATTTCCACCATGCAAACCTTCAAGTCTTAACGTTTTCATTACATGTTGAGTAGGGCAAACCGTTGCTGATGGAACAAAACACATTGATGTGGAAGAGCACTCACACGAGTCCTTTTCATGCCCAGGTTGAGGTATTTTGATGAGGGAGCCTGCTCCAGCTCCGCGGACCAAGGTGGCCTGGTGGATGGCTCCCAGGTGCCGCACTTCCAGCCGGCCGCCGTGGCCCACAAGAGCTTCCAGATGATGGGGGTGACGCTGCACTGCGGCGAGTTCCCCGAGCAGGAGCGGGACCTGCGAAGGGCGCCCTCGCCCGATTCCGGCCGCCCGCCCGACGGGGCGGGCGCCTTCTCGTCCCTGGCCCACTCGCCAGAGATGCCCCCCGAGCATGTGCGGATCGACCGGGGACGGGAGGGCGGGGAGGAGGGGGCGGGCGGGCAGGCGGGGCTGGACCTTCTGGACAGCTGCATCGTTGGGGAGTGCGCCGGCAAGCAGGAGGTCAAGCTAAAGATCAGGCAGCATGAGCACATTGCAGCCCCAAAGGTATGAACACATGAGCACATTGCAGCCCCAAAGGTACATATACATGTATATGTATGTACACATGAGCACATTGCAGCCCCAAAGGTATGAACACATGAGCACATTGCAGCCCCAAAGATATGTACACATGAGCACATTGCAGCCCCAAAGGTATGAACACATGAGCACATTGCAGCCCCAAAGGTACATATACATGTATATGTATGTACACATGAGCACATTGCAGCCCCAAAGGTATGAACACATGAGCACATTGCAGCCCCAAAGATATGTACACATGAGCATATTGCAGCCCCAAAGGTATGAACACATGAGCACATTGCAGCCCCAAAGGTATGTACACATGAGCACATTGCAGCCCCAAAGGTATGAACACATGAGCACATTGCAGCCCCAAAGGTATGTACACATGAGCACATTGCAGCCCCAAAGGTATGAACACATGAGCACATTGCAGCCCCAAAGGTATGAACACATGAGCACATTGCAGCCCCAAAGATATGAACACATGAGCACATTGCAGCCCCAAAGGTATGAACAAATGAGCACATTGCAGCCCCAAAGATATGAACACATGAGCACATTGCAGCCCCAAAGGTATGTACACATGAGCACATTGCAGCCCCAAAGGTATGTACACATGAGCACATTGCAGCCCCAAAGGTATGAACACATGAGCACATTGCAGCCCCAAAGGTATGAACACATGAGCACATTGCAGCCCCAAAGATATGAACACATGAGCACATTGCAGCCCCAAAGGTATGAACACATGAGCACATTGCAGCCCCAAAGGTACATATACATGTATATGTATGTACACATGAGCACATTGCAGCCCCAAAGGTATGAACACATGAGCACATTGCAGCCCCAAAGATATGTACACATGAGCATATTGCAGCCCCAAAGGTATGAACACATGAGCACATTGCAGCCCCAAAGGTATGTACACATGAGCACATTGCAGCCCCAAAGGTATGAACACATGAGCACATTGCAGCCCCAAAGGTATGAACACATGAGCACATTGCAGCCCCAAAGATATGAACACATGAGCACATTGCAGCCCCAAAGGTATGTGCACATGAGCACATTGCAGCCCCAAAGGTATGTACACATGAGCACATTGCAGCCCCAAAGGTATGTACACATGAGCACATTGCAGCCCCAAAGGTATGAACACATGAGCACATTGCAGCCCCAAAGGTATGTACACATGAGCACATTGCAGCCCCAAAGGTATGAACACATGAGCACATTGCAGCCCCAAAGGTATGTACACATGAGCACATTGCAGCCCCAAAGGTATGAACACATGAGCACATTGCAGCCCCAAAGGTATGTACACATGAGCACATTGCAGCCCCAAAGGTATGAACACATGAGCACATTGCAGCCCCAAAGGTATGAACACATGAGCACATTGCAGCCCCAAAGGTACATATACATGTATATGTATGTACACATGAGCACATTGCAGCCCCAAAGGTATGAACACATGAGCACATTGCAGCCCCAAAGGTATGTGCACATGAGCACATTGCAGCCCCAAAGGTATGTACACATGAGCACATTGCAGCCCCAAAGGTATGTACACATGAGCACATTGCAGCCCCAAAGGTATGTACACATGAGCACATTGCAGCCCCAAAGGTATGTACACATGAGCACATTGCAGCCCCAAAGGTATGTACACATGAGCACATTGCAGCCCCAAAGGTATGTGCACATGAGCACATTGCAGCCCCAAAGGTATGTACACATGAGCACATTGCAGCCCCAAAGGTATGTACACATGAGCACATTGCAGCCCCAAAGGTATGTGCACATGAGCACATTGCAGCCCCAAAGGTATGTACACATGAGCACATTGCAGCCCTAAAGATATGTACACATGAGCACATTGCAGCCCCAAAGGTATGTACACATGAGCACATTGCAGCCCCAAAGGTATGTACACATGAGCACATTGCAGCCCCAAAGGTATGTACACATGAGCACATTGCAGCCCCAAAGGTATGAACACAGGAGCACATTGCAGCCCCAAAGGTATGAACACATGAGCACATTGCAGCCCCAAAGGTATGAACACATGAGCACATTGCAGCCCCAAAGGTATGAACACACGAGCACATTGCAGCCCCAAAGGTATGAACACATGAGCACATTGCAGCCCCAAAGGTATGTACACATGAGCACATTGCAGCCCCAAAGGTATGAACACATGAGCACATTGCAGCCCCAAAGGTATGAACACATGAGCACATTGCAGCCCCAAAGGTATGTACACATGAGCACATTGCAGCCCCAAAGGTATGAACACATGAGCACATTGCAGCCCCAAAGGTACATATACATGTATATGTATGTACACATGAGCACATTGCAGCCCCAAAGGTATGAACACATGAGCACATTGCAGCCCCAAAGGTATGTACACATGAGCACATTGCAGCCCCAAAGGTACATGTACATGTATATGTATGTACACATGAGCACATTGCAGCCCCAAAGGTACATGTACATTTATATGTATGTACACATGAGCACATTGCAGCCCCAAAGGTATGAACACATGAGCACATTGCAGCCCCAAAGGTATGTACACTTAGCACATTGCAGCCCCAAAGGTATGTACACATGAGCACATTGCAGCCCCAAAGGTATGAACACATGAGCACATTGCAGCCCCAAAGGTACATGTACACATGAGCACATTGCAGCCCCAAAGGTATGAACACATGAGCACATTGCAGCCCCAAAGGTATGTACACATGAGCACATTGCAGCCCCAAAGGTATGTACACATGAGCACATTGCAGCCCCAAAGGTATGTACACTTAGCACATTGCAGCCCCAAAGGTATGTACACATGAGCACATTGCAGCCCCAAAGGTATGAACACATGAGCACATTGCAGCCCCAAAGGTATGAACACATGAGCACATTGCAGCCCCAAAGGTATGTACACATGAGCACATTGCAGCCCCAAAGGTATGTACACATGAGCACATTGCAGCCCCAAAGGTATGAACACATGAGCACATTGCAGCCCCAAAGGTATGTACACATGAGCACATTGCAGCCCCAAAGGTATGTACACATGAGCACATTGCAGCCCCAAAGGTATGAACACATGAGCACATTGCAGCCCCAAAGGTATGTACACATGAGCACATTGCAGCCCCAAAGGTATGAACACATGAGCACATTGCAGCCCCAAAGGTATGAACACATGAGCACATTGCAGCCCCAAAGATATGAACACATGAGCACATTGCAGCCCCAAAGGTACATGTACACATGAGCACATTGCAGCCCCAAAGGTACATGTACACATGAGCACATTGCAGCCCCAAAGGTATGAACACATGAGCACATTGCAGCCCCAAAGGTATGAACACATGAGCACATTGCAGCCCCAAAAGTACATGTATATACATCTAGGCACTTTGCAGCCTCAAAGGTACATGTGCATGTATGTACACATGAGCACATTGCAGCTCCAAAGGTATGTGCACATGAGTGCTTTGCAGCCCCAAAGATATGTACACATGAGCACATTGCAGCCCCAAAGGTATGTATGTCACACGAGCACATTGCAGCTCCAATTGTACACAGAACACAAGCCAAGGTCTGTCAAAAGACTCCTAGGAAAAAGGAAGATTGTGCAGATCTTACTCATTCAGGAGATGCTTAGAGCTAGAGGATGATGCGGTGATTCTTACTCTTCACTACTTGTTTTCCTGTTCAGGCTGAAGTGGAGACCTACTTGGGATCCATCAACCTTTTCCTGGCCCCACGACAAGTGCACCTTCTTCTGGAGCTGTTCAATGGCTTCCTCTCACCAGGTCAGTATGGCTCGACCCGACCGAGTCCCGAATAGGTATCCGCGCACATCTGTACCTCACCGGTAGGAGATTCCATGCAAAATTATACTCTCTGTGGTCGATTTCATGAAACTTGTCATAACACACTAGCCATTGCAACTTATGATGGGCTCGTCCATTGCAAGTCTAGATACTGTGCAATGGGCTCCGTCACAAAACTGCATGCATGCAGGCTGTGGCACTAGCTGAAGGTACAGTTGGGCTCAACGGATCTCTGACTTGCGCTCTTCATTGTAGGAAAAACTCGTGGCTTGACATCTCACAATCTTCTGTCAGGTCAAATTGATGGTTTTAGCCGCTAGAGATAGTGTCGTATCCTTTCATTTTGAACCCTGAATGCCCCAAGACGGGTAGAACGATCACTCAAGAGGTGCCGAATGGTATAAACTCCACAGACAGATAAACAGCTCAGCATGGCAATAAAAAAAGCATTACTTAGGTATGCACTGCTCATTGCGTGCGCTGACGGGTTTGTCCATATAAAATTATGGTAGCCCGCCCATTGGAGCATGCCGCCCACCCCAGATCGCTACACCGGGCCACCCAGGCTCATCTAAGGCTGTGTCCGAAAACGGGCGTCTAGAGCTAGGTCTAGGTCTAGGTCTTCCCCCTATTGGAAATGCACTGAGAATGCGGGCAAGGCTATAGCCCTAGCCGCACCGGGTAGCCCTGGAAGCCTATTTCGGACACGGCCTTAGTCTAGATACGGTGCACGGTAAAAGGGCTCTGCGGCATGCACCGCTGAGGTCTCCGCCCTTCTCTCCTCGGTCGCCAGCGAGCTCGGACGTGACCGGCACCCGGGGCAGCCAGCCCAACAAGCCCATGCAGCCCGAGGACTTCCAGCGCATCGAGAGCGAGCTGCAGGAGCACCTCAGCAGGGACAAGCAGCAGCAGCGGCGGCAGGAGGAGAGACTACGCCGGGAGTCCTGGGGCCTGAGGGAGCAGGAGGACGAGTGCTATGGGGAGCTGCAGTCCTACATGGGTTAGTCTCCGCTCAAGGCTCTCTGAATCTATCCACTTGAAAACAAAATCCATCATAGAACCATGGGCATATTTGAATGCGCGTCATGTCACACAAATAAAGATGTGTAGTGGTGCTCTTCACTTCCGCCCATAGTTTTATGCTAGTCGGGTCCCCAATGGCTTTACACTATCCTGACGTTGTTTCTAGCAGACACTGCCGAACAGTAGCTGACAACCATTCCTATACTGGAGGAATCGATCCTCTATTTTGGTAAATATAGATTCCAATTTTTGGCTCTTCACAACAGATTTCGATTTTTGGCTTGGAAATACACATGCATTCCTATGCAGTTTGCTCTGTGATTCCTTTTTTTTTTTAGCAGAAGTATTCCCAATTTCCTTTAAGATAGATAGGCAGCTATAGGTTATATGTATCTTACACATTACACCTACTGGTAATGCTATATCTGTACAAAGCCACTGTACGTCCAGGCATGGAATATTGCAGTCATATGGGGGCTGGTGCTCCAGCATGTCATTCATCCCTGCTTGATAGAATTCAGTGAAGAGCTATTAATCTGATAGGACATGACTTGGCATCCTGTTTTGAACCACTCTCTGTCAGACGATCTGTCTCTTCCCCTGAGCCTCTTCTATAGGTACTTCCATGGTAGATGTGCAGAGGGTCTTTCATCCGTTGTCTCTCCTGTACGCACTTTCGCTCGCAGCACACGCTTTGCTACAGCTTCGCACCCCTTTACCGTTTCTGTCCCGAAGTGCAGTACTGTGATTTGTGAAATGTTCCAATAGCTTCTTCCCCCGTACTGCTACACTTTTGAACTCTCTACCTACATCCTGTTTTCCATCTTCACACAAACAGGATCTGTTCAGGAGGAAGCTGAATAGATACCTTCGACTCTTTTTCGTTCCCTTTGACTTTTCTCTCTTTATCTGTCTATTCCTCTTATATTTTTCCTGTAGCCATCAACTTGAGTGGCCTTAACCACTTCGTGCCGGGGGGTTTTACAGTGCCGACGACCGCCATACCTGGGTTTTTGAACAATGCATCATTTTAAAATCTCGCTAAAACAATCGGAACAATATATTTCTGTGAAATAAATCAATAAGTGTATACTATGGGTACAGGAGAGTAAAACCTGGCACAATTCGGACGTCGTTGTGGCTTTTGTCAAGAGATTATCTGTTTGAAAAAGGGCCCATTGTGCCGTTTGTGCGTCGTCAATGGACCGTAACGGACTTGTGTGTGTGCGTGTACAGTGCTGTCAATCCCTTACCGCAGACTCCAGCCTCCACTCCAGGCAGTCAAATCTTTGAGTTGGTCGGCCACAACCGAGCGTACAGATTGCGGTAAAGAATGTGGGGGGAATTCCAATCTTTTATAAATGAAAAACATCTATTGGGTGCAGTATCAACATCAATGTTCGATGCTATTATCGTGATTATCTCCCACCATCTGTCTTTCTCTGTGGATCCAGAGGAGGAGGATCTCTTCTTCTCCATGACTGGCAGCCTGATGTCTCTGTCCCACTCTGGGCCGCTGGAGGACATGGAGGCCTCCTTCACCAGCACCATCAGTAGCACATCCACGGACACCTCCAGGACGGGTAAGTACGTCGGATGGACGGGCGACCGGTCTATTTGGCTGAGCGAGCTGGGGGCCCAGTGGGAGGGAGTGTCTTCCACCTTTCCCTCTGGGAGAAGCCTGTGGTACGTGACACTCGGTGACAATGAGGGCCACTGTGAATAAAATCCATTGAAAATCCCTTTTTTCTGATTTTGGTTTATATTACTTCTTAAGTCCATATCTTTGTTAATT
>OX465101.1:25866910-25883410 GCA_949987565.1 Luidia sarsii | reverse complement strand
GCAAATAAACGCAATTTTTTGAGAAAGTCTTACTCTTAGTGGAGTCCGAATCGCGATTCAACCCCACTAATTATCGTGTGTCTACACTCGCCAAAAAAGTGGAGTTTTGATCGAGATTCAAATCGTGATCCAAATAATCGCGTAGTGAAAATGGTGTAGTGAAAATGGATCTAGTGTGGACTGCTTGCGGTGGGTGTGTGCCTGTGTGTGTCAGAATGTGCGTGGCCCTTCTTGTAGCCATACTTATTCCCTAAGGAGGTCATGTGCTCGGTCACACCACTGAGGCTCATCTAAGGCATCGCCGTAGTCATGTCAACAGAACTGCATTGGCGTTTCTTACTGGTCAGTGATGACTCTTATGAATATTCAAATTCAATGTTTCCCCGAGCTGCTGTAGCCAGGTTTACAATTGGTTGTCTGCATCAAAATGAAAACGGGGGGGGGGGTTGTGATCCCTAGAAATATACGGCAGTTAATTGGTAAATGCTTCTGGCTGCTGGCCCCACCCCGGCAAAGACTGATTGATTATTTGGGAAGGCCACCATCTACTGGTAAGGGCAGGATAGCTCCAATGGTAAGAGCGCTGGTTTGCAAAATCACAGGTCTCAGGTTCAAGTCCCGGGTCCGGTCAAAGATTTCTTTGCCATTTTTCGGAAAAAAAATCAAAAGTTCCCAGCCAGTTTTTCCCTGTATTTGTCTGACTTTTTTTGTGCGCTTGAAGTTGGGTGCTCATCTGGAGCTGAAAGTGATAGATGCGGCACGCTTACAGGTTCAAGACGCATGCTTTAATCCAAGCATCAGGGGCGACTGGAAGGTTTACTGACCGATTGATTGGGCGATTGATTGAATCCTTTGCCTGCAGAACAAGCAAGCTTTGTTCAACCAAGCCATGGAGGACACACCAGCGGGTGTTGAGCAGCTGGATATTCATGTCTCCTGCCCGCTGGCAAGTCTAGCATTCAGGTAAATGACGCCATTTGCCCATTTGTACTTGGATACCCATTAAGTTTATAGTTCTCCCATACACATGTACAGTAGGTCCCTGCACAAAAAAAAACAACCAAGTTAACATTAAAAAAAGCTAAATTCATTGACACAAATAAGAATGTGGATGAAGCGTCTTCGGACTATTCAACCACATGGTCTTAACATCCAGGAGGGTAATGACTAAACACCATGCAGCTTTCTGATAATCCTTCTTTTGTGTTCACTCCTCCATACTTCTCTCTTTGATCTTTCCCCCTCTTCTCACTAATCCTTACCCTACTCCTTGCCCTTTCCTTTGATCTCTCCCTACCAGCTTTACTCTTTGTCCTTTGTTTCTCATCCGTGTCCTATTCACTCTCTTCCCCCTTCCTTCGTGTACATGTATCTGTTTTGTCCTTGTCACTCTGCCTTTGAGAAAGGTCCTGCTAGGATCAAAACGTCAGGCCCACTAAATTTTGAGACACAAATAAGAATTAAATTGAAATGACAAATGTAAAAGTTGGCTGTTGAGTCCTTGTGAGAGGTACTTCCTAACCACCGTCGCACGGTAAAACCAGTGGCACTCCGATTTTGGAGGTCCCGGCACGAAGTGATTAAGCTCAGCAAAATATTACCCGTCACTTTCCCCTTGCCCATTGTAGGTTTGAAGTTGGTTACTTTTCTTCCCACGCTCTATACCCCCCCCCTCCCACTTCGGCAGATTTCCCATTCCAGACCTGAGGGAGATCAGTGACAGTGTGTGGTGGAAGCGCTCACTGCGCGACGAGATTCTCCATCTGCAGCTGCAGGAGGCAGAGTTCCGGACGGCGCTGGGTGACGGCAAGCCCTGTCAGACACTGCTCCTGCAGTGCCGAGACCTGCAGAGTGAGTCCCGCTGGGTCCGATCCAAGCTCTGTCGAATAGTGCCCAAGACCAAATCTTCCGTTTGTATTGTATTCCATGCCAAATATCAATGCTGCTCAGGCCTCAATTTTGAAATGTCTTTCAGAGGCCGATTTCACTAACGCTTTGCGATCATCGCAAACGCCAAAATCGATAGCTAAGTCTGAAATCCATCACAGATCCATATATCGATCGCAAAGTTGCGATGGATTTCAGACAGAGCGATCAATTGTTGGCGTTTGCGATGATTGCAAAGCTTGAGTGAAATCGGCCCTTGATGCTATTGGCCTCTAAAGGCCTTGCTGCTCCACACACCTATTTCCCGTGAATTTCTTCTCCCAGGAATTTCCTAGACAGTTGACTTCCGAGCGGTGATTGACACTACAGCCACTTCTTCATTCCCTGGTCACTCAGGGAACAAGACGCACGTTCACGTTCATTGGCAAGGGGAACTAGTTTGATTTGGTTTTTGTGATCCGTTGGCCATTTCATCAATGGATATTTTCAACAATGGATAGTTTTGACAAAATATATTTCTACTCATTGATTGGTTGGTTGGGTGACTGACTGACTGACTGAATGATTTATTTATTTGTGAAGGCTGTAGTAAACAAAGCCAATTTGTATTTTGTTTGATCTAGGTTTGCTCCAGCTAAGTTCCAATGAAGCCCCTATTTCCTTCCTTCGTGTCAGCCACGGTAATGTGGACATCAACTCGGGAGAAAGAGACTTTGACTGGCCCAAGTAAGATCATGCTCTACTGTCCACCGAACCCCCCCCCCAAAAAAAAAAGAATCATGTTTTTTGTTCACATCCAAATGTTTCATTTCTACATTTATAAGAACCCTGTCTATCAGAACCCTGTCTATCAGAACCCTGTCTATCAGAACCCTGTCTATAAGAACCCTGTCCGTCACAACCCTGTCTATCAGAACCCTGTCTATCAGAACCCTGTCTATCAGAACCCTGTCTATAAGAACCCTGTCTATCAGAACCCTGTCTATAAGAACCCTGTCTATAAGAACCCTGTCTATCAGAACCCTGTCTATCACAACCCTGTCTATCAGAACCCTGTCTATCAGAACCCTGTCTATAAGAACCCTGTCTATAAGAACCCTGTCTATCAGAACCCTGGCTATCAGAACCCTGTCTATCAGAACCCTGTCTATCAGAACCCTGTCTATCACAACCCTGTCTATCAGAACCCTGTCTATCACAACCCTGTCTATCACAACCCTGTCTATCAGAACCCTGTCTATCAGAACCCTGTCTATCACAACCCTGTCTACCAGAACCCTGTCTATCAGAACCCTGTCTATCAGAACCCTGTCTATCACAACCCTGTCTACCAGAACCCTGTCTATCACAACCCTGTCTATCAGAACCCTGTCTATCGGAACCCTGTCTATCAGAACCCTGTCTATCAGAACCCTGTCTATCAGAACCCTGTCTATCAGAACCCTGTCTATCAGAAACCTGTCTAGAAGAATCCTGTCTATAAGAACCCTGTCTATCAGAACCCTGTCTATCAGAACCCTGTCTATCAGAACCCTGTCTATCAGAACCCTGTCTATAAGAACCCTGTCTATAAGAACCCTGTCTATCAGAACCCTGTCTATCAGAACCCTGTCTATCAGAACCCTGTCTATCAGAACCCTGTCTATCAGAACCCTGTCTATCAGAATCCTGTCTACCAGAACCCTGTCTATCAGAACCCTGTCTATTAGAACCCTGTCTATCAGAACCCTGTCTACCAGAACCATGTCTATCAGAACCATGTCTATCAGAACCCTGTCTATCAGAACCCTGTCTATCAGAACCCTGTCTATCAGAACCCTGTCTATCAGAACCCTGTCTATCAGAACCCTGTCTATCAGAACCCTGTCTATCAGAACCCTGTCTATCAGAACCCTGTCTATCAGAACCCTGTCTACCAGAACCCTGTCTATCAGAACCCTGTCTATCAGAACCCTGTCTATCAGAACCCTGTCTATCAGAACCCTGTCTATCAGAACCCTGTCTATCAGAACCCTGTCTATCAGAACCCTGTCTATCAGAACCCTGTCTATCACAACCCTGTCTATCACAACCCTGTCTATCAGAACCCTGTCTATAAGAACCCTGTCTATCACAACCCTGTCTATCAGAACCCTGTCTATCAGAACTCTGTCTATCACAACCCTGTCTATCAGAACCCTGTCTATCAGAACCCTGTCTATCAGAACCCTGTCTATCACAACCCTGTCTATCACAACCCTGTCTATCACAACCCTGTCTATAAGAACCCTGTCTATCAGAACCCTGTCTATAAGAACCCTGTCTATAAGAACCCTGTCTATAAGAACCCTGTCTATAAGAACCCTGTCTATAAGAACCCTGTCTATAAGAACCCTGTCTACAAGATCTGACTGTAAGAATCCTCTGATTTTTGGTTTAGGTTGGTGTTGAAGCTGTACCCCCCGAGTGAGACATCAGTCTTTGAGGATACCGAGGAGGGGGAGACCTCGCCCCCAGTCAACTCCTGGGAGGGAGTCTGCCACTTTGAGAAGCCAGAGCCCTCCCCATTCTCCTCCAAGCGTGTCATGTATGACAGTGAGCAGGTCAGGATGTCAAAGCACCTTACTTCATAATACAGAATTTTGTTTTTATACAAAAGAGTCCTTTAGCTTTGAAAAAAAATAGCAAGGAGACTTTGACTGGACTGGGACTTGAACCTGAGATCTCTGCTTGAAGCTAGCACCAGTGCTCCCACCATCTGAGCTATCCAGCCCTTAGATGGCGGACTCCTTAGTCAGCTAACTTAGTCGGGGTGGGGATGCTAGTCAGAAACATTTAACCCTCATCTGCTGTATATCTGTAGTGTGCACGCCCACAATCTCATTCACATGCAAAAAGCAATTTCTTGTGAACCTGGTTTCAGCAGTTGGGGTACCACTTTCCCTTTCACATTTTCAATAACCAAGGTAAAGGAAAACAGAATGGGAATCTTTTAAACAAATCTTTAAAACCCTAACCTTCCCAAATCCTGCAGAATCCTATTTGCCTTTTGCAGGATTCTGCAGGATTCAGGGCACATGAGAGTTGACACATTGCGCAGGATTGTGCAGGATTGAGGGCATTAGGTATTTATTTACTGTAGGAAAATGCAGGATACAGGCTACTACTATCAAAGTGCTGGAGAAGGATTTTGCAGGATTGAGGGCACATGAGAGTTGACACATTGCAGGATTCTGCAGGATTGAGGGCACATGAGAGTTGACACATTGCAGGATTCTGCAGGATACAGGCTACTAGTATCAAAGTGCTGGAGAAGGATTTTGCAGGGTTGAGGGCACATGAGAGTTGACACACTGTAGGAATGTGCAGGATTGAGGGCATAAGGCGATTTTGTCTGTAGGAAAATGCAGGATGCAGGTAACAATTCGGATGTCGTTGTGGCTTTTGTCAAGAGATTATCTGTTCGAAAATGGGCCCATTGTTCTAAGCTGAAAAGAGTCTTTGTTTAGAATGTGGACTAAAACTGCATAAGCTCAGTGCAGGATTTTGCAGGATTCAGGCAATGGAGCTTTGAACAAGGTAGGATTGCAGGATTTTGCAGGATTCGGGTCACATGGAGCTTTGAACAAGGTAGGATAGCAGGATTTTGCAGGATTCAGGTCACATGGAGCTTTGAACAAGGTAGGATAGCAGGATTTTGCAGGATTCAGGTCACATGGAGCTTTGAACATGGTAGGATAGCAGGATTTTGCAGGATTCGGGTCACATGGAGCTTTGAACAAGGTAGGATTGCAGGATTTTGCAGGATTCGGGTCACATGGAGCTTTGAACAAGGTAGGATTGCAGGATTTTGCAGGATTCAGGTCACATGGAGCTTTGAACAAGGTAGGATAGCAGGATTTTGCAGGATTCAGGTCACATGGAGCTTTGAACAAGGTAGGATAGCAGGATTTTGCAGGATTCAGGTCACATGGAGCTTTGAACAAGGTAGGATAGCAGGATTTTGCAGGATTCAGGTTATATCTTACAAAACATTGGTAGGGGGTTAGGGTTTTGAAACAACAGCATCAACCAGTTTTGAAAATCCTTCAAACTAGAGGTTTGTTGGCCTTTCCAGGGCATTTGATGCCCTGATGAGGAATTTGTTGGAGGCTTATGTGCTTGTTTTGGTCACACGCTGCAGATGGTGATGCCGGGAGATCAGGACGAGATGAGGGAGTTTAGTGAGAAGGCCGCCAGCAGTACCCGCATGGTCCTGGACATCGAAGTCCCCAACGTCAATATCTTGCTCCCGAACAAGGACATGGTGGAGCTTCTCTACAACAGGTTAGCCTGGTCTGACCTGTCAAGATCACATGCATAACATCGTTGCATGTGCCAAGATTCCACGATGTGATGCCCTAATCTGTAAGCAAACAAAAAAATCTAAACTTGTTAAACCTTGCTCCTGCAACAGGTTTGGCTATGATGTGCTACTCTGGCAGCCTGCTGCCCCAACCCCAAGGGACTATCACGATGGGTTTACACCAGCAGGGGTGCCCAGCCTGGATCTAGCCAGCCAGCTGGCCGGTGCTGGCATGCAAGAGAGATTCACCATGTGCCAGTCGGGCCTCTACTATGGTGAGTAGTGGAGGCCATTCTCACTATCTGTCTCTCTGTCTCCTCTCCTTGTCACTCTCATACCCATCCCCTGTCCCTCTCCAGCTCTCCTATCTCTGTCTCTCTTTCCCCCTGGCCTGTCTTTCCTTCTCTCCCTCTCCCACTTTTCTGTCGCTTCCCGTTCCTTTCCCTGTTCCTTTCTCTCTGTCTCTCTCCCACTATCTCCCCTTCCTCTCCATTTCCACTCCCTCTCCCTCTCCCTCTCCCTCTCCCTCTCCCTCTCCCTCTCCCTCTCCCTCTCCCTCTCCCTCTCCCTCTCCCTCTCCCTCTCCCTCTCCCTCTCCATCTTCCCTCTCCCTCTCCCTCTCCCTCTCCCTCTCCCTCTCTCTCTCCCTCTCCCTCTCCATCTTCCCTCTCCCTCTCCCTCTCCCTCTCCCTCTCCCTCTCCCTCTCCCTCTCCCTCTCCCTCTCCCTCTCCCTCTCCCTCTCCCTCTCCCTCTCCCTCTCCCTCTCCCTCTCCCTCTCCCTCTCCCTCTCCCTCTCCCTCTCCCTCTCCCTCTCCCTCTCCCTCTCCCTCTCCCTCTCCCTCTCCCTCTCCCTCTCCCTCTCCCTCTCCCTCTCCCTCTCCCTCTCCCTCTCCCTCTCCCTCTCCCTCTCCCTCTCCCTCTCCCTCTCCCTCCCCCTCCCCTTTTTAGTCTCATGATCAAATCTATAGTTGGTGCTTTTTTTTTAGACTCTGACTCAGACACTGAGGAGGAAGGCAGCGGTTTCTTCTCCACTGTCAGGCCCAAGTCATCCAAGCAGACCCAAGGTGGTCCCTCTCAGAGTTTCCTGGCCCTCAATCTGACCATCGGCCATGGCAAGCTGACCATGTGCTCCCCACACGATGTGAGTCACCACTCAGCCGAGTCCCTCCCAAGCTAGATCACTACTCAGTTCACTTCTCAAACGATCACTACTCAGCCAATTTGCTTCTCAAATGATCACTACTCAGCCAATTTGCTTCTCAAACATCACTACTCAGCCAATTTGCTTCTCAAATGATCACTACTCAGCCTTGTCACTACCCAGCTGAGTCCCTCCCAAGCTAGATCACTACTCAGCCTATTCACTTCTCAAACGATCATTACTCAGCCAATCCGCTTCTCAAACGGTCACTACTCAGCCAATTTGCTTCTCAAACGATCACTACTCAGCCAATTTGCTTCTCAAACGATCACTACTCAGCCAATTTGCTTCTCAAACGATCACTACTCAGCCTTGTCACTACCCAGCCAAGTCCCTCCCAGATCACTACTCAGCCTATTCGCTTCTCAAATGATTACTACTCAGCCTTGTCATTACCCAGCTGAGTCCCTCCCATGCTAGATCACTACTCAGCCTATTCACTTCTCAAATGATCATTACTCAGCCTTGTCACTACCCAGCCAAGTCCCTCTTAAGCTAGATCACTACTCAGCCTATTCTCTTCTCAAATGATTACTACTCAGCCTTGTCACTACCCAGCCGAGTCCCTCCCAGATCACTACTCAGCATATTCGCTTCTCAAACGATCACTACTCAGCCTTGTCACTACCCAGCCGAGTCCCTCCCATGCTAGATCACTACTCAGCATATTCACTTCTCAAACGATCATTACTCAGCCTTGTCACTACCCAGCCAAGTCCCTCTTAAGCTAGATCACTACTCAGCATATTCTCTTCTCAAATGATTACTACTCAGCCTTGTCACTACCCAGCCGAGTCCCTCCCAGATCACTACTCAGCATATTCGCTTCTCAAACGATCACTACTCAGCCTTGTCACTACCCAGCCGAGTCCCTCCCAAGCTAGATCACTACTCAGCATATTCACTTCTCAAACGATCATTACTCAGCCTTGTCACTACCCAGCCGAGTCCCTCCCAAGCTAGATCACTACTCAGCCTATTCACTTGTCAGCTGAGTCACTACCCCTGTGAGATCATTTCTCACGCTTGCTACTACTCAAACAAGCCAAACAAGTCCTTACTCAGATTACTACTCAGCTACTCAGCACAGTCACTGAGCAAACAAGTCCCTACAAAGACAAGCCAGTGCTTAAGTCATTACTCATACCGGTTCTCTCTCAGCCAAGTTACCTCTCAGCGGACTCACTGCCCAGCTGAGTCCCAACTCAACCGAATCGCACTCTCGATCCGTCAAAATCTTAGTGCTGAAGTTTGCTGCAGGTTTGCCTTGCTCAGAACTGTCTTCGGTAGATGACGAGGAAGGCAAAGCAGCTCCCTCCCATCCCCCGTGTTTACCTAAAGGCCGTTTCTCAGTCACACCTCCGCCCCTGTTGCTATGATAGGAGAGCTTGTGCCACGGGGAAACCATGCTAGAGATTGAGGATGGCAGCCTGTTCACCGTTGCCGACTACAAAGGAGTGGCCAACCTGAGCTACCTCTGCCTGCAGACCAACCGGATAGCCCTCTACCACAACGGTGAGAAAGTGGTATTCAGAATGTCCTCTCTCTGTCTGTCTGTCTGTCTGCCCGCCCGCCCGCCCGCCCATTAACCACTTCGCGCCGGGGGGGTTTTCAGTGCCGATGACCGCCATTCCGGGGGTTTTTGAACAATGCATCACTTTTAAATCTCGCTAAAACAATCGGAACAATATATTTATGTGAAATAATTCGATAAGAGTATACAATGGTACAAGAGAGTAAAACCTGGCACAATTCGGACGTCGTTGTGGCTTTTGTCAAGAGATTATCCGTTCGAAAAAGGGCCCTTTGTGCATCGTCAATGGACCGTAACGGACGTGTGTGTGTGCGTGCCTGTACGCTGCTGACAATCCCTGACCGCAGACTCCAGCCTCCACTCCAGGCAGTCAAATCTTCGAGTTGGTCGGCCACAACCGAGCGTACAGATTACGGTTAAGAATGAAGGGGGAATTCCAATGCCAGACCGACGACCGTTGGGCTGTGTGGCATGCAAAGACAATGTCCCCGCGTGCTTTCAGCTGCAGCGTGGTATCCCTCGATCCTCCACAGTAAAAGTCCCACAATTGCACAAGTACTGCTGCTTGCAACTTGCGTCAAAAAGGGTGTTTGTACTGATTTGTATTGCTTTGTTCTAATCTGAAAAGAGTCTTTGTTTAGAATGTGGACAATAGTGGTGCCCGGATTCGGAGGGTCCCGTTGCATAGGCAATCCAATTGACCTCCGGATTCGGAGGTCCCGGCGCGAAGTGGTTAAGTGCCTTGAGCGTCTTTGCAGACAGATTCTGGCGCTCTAGAAATGTCCATTATTATTAGTAGTAGTAGTAATTAGTATAGTATAGTGTAGTATAGTATAATACATTTGATATAATATGCAGTGAAAACTCTACTGGAGAAGGGGTATGCCATATCATTGGATGAGGCCGAGGTCGAGCTCAGCTTGGTGTGAATTGACTGCAGACTATACTACATGTACGTCATGCTTTTTTCCTTCCCTTAGGTCAAGTGGATCGGCCCGTCCCGAGTGGACCACTCCCACCAGCCACCTGGGCACCACCTGAGCATCTTACCTGCTGCATTTACCTGTCGGACAGAGGTGTTCCCTCCAAGCTGGCTGGTAATGTGGGCAGCGGGGCAGGCAGCCAGCACATGGTGGCCCTGGCCGTCAAAATGGCCTTCAACCCGGAGACAAACATCAAGGTACGTGTCCTATGGTCTGCTGAACCCTTGTACTATGGTCTCTCGAATCCTGCACTTTGGTCTCTTATACCCTTTACTATTGTATCCTGAATCCTGTACTATGGTCTCTCGAATCTTGTACTATGGTCTCCTAAACCCTGCACTATGGTCTCAAATCCTGCACTGTGGTCTCTTGTCCCCTTTACTATGGTCTCCTGAATCCTGTACTATGGTCTCTCGAATCTTGTACTATAGTCTCCTAAACCCTTTACTGTGGTCTCCTGAACCCTTTACTAAGGTCTCGAATTCTGCACTGTGGTCTCTCAAATCCTGTACTGCTGTATGGTCTCCTGAACCCTGTACCGGTACTTTGGTCCCTTGAACTCTGTACTATGATCCCCGAGCCCTGTACTATGGTCTCTCGAACCCTGTACTATGGTCTCCTGAACCCTGTACTATGGTCTCTCGAACCCTGTACTATGGTCTCCTGAACCCTGTACTATGGTCTCTCGAACCCTGTACTATGGTCTCCTGAACCCTGTACTATGGGCTCTTGAACCCTGTACTATATGATCTCTCGAACCCTGTACTATGGTCTCCTGAACCCTGTACTATGAGCTCCTGAACCCTGTACCATGGTCTCCTGAACCCTGTACTATGGGCTCCTGAACCCTGTACTATGATCTATCGAGCCCTGTACTATGGGCTCCTGAACCCTGTACTATGGTCTCCTGAACCCTGTACTATGGGCTCCTGAACCCTGTACTATGGTCTCTCGAGCCCTGTACTATGGGCTCCTGAACTCTACTATGGGCTCCTGAACCCTGTACTATGGTCTCCTGAACCCTATACTATGGTCTCTTGAACCCTGTACTATGGTCTCCTGAACCCTGTACTATGACCTCCTGAACCCTGTACTATGGTCTCCAGTATCCTGTACTATGGTCCTTGAACCCTGTCTCCCGAACCTAGCTTGCACTTTGTTCCCCAAAACCTGGTACTCTGATGTCCCCAAACCCAGTAGTACCAGTATGGTCCCCCAAAGAACCCAGTGCTTTATGATCCCATATTAAAACTAAGTACATGTAGTATGCTGCCCTGAACTGGGTGTAAATATTGTCCCCAGAACTCGGCTGTAAACCTCCACGTAGAAGTTTCCTTCTGTCCTGCGCATGAGATGTGCAGCGGTGCTGTCTCTTGCCGTTTCAGAAGCCCTCTCTCTGTCTCAGTGTCTGTGCTGTCCAGGTTTCAGCTGTCTGATGGGCCAATCATGGGCAGCCCTGTGGGATGCGTTCAGTGGTCTGGGAGTTAGCACCCCATGAGTAGGCTGCAGTAGGGCACAGCCCCCTGCGCTGCATGCTAACTAATGATAGTACTAATGATACTGCACTGCATAGACAGAACTTCAGTTGGGTTTCAATCACACTTTCGATGGTGCCATTAGCCATGGTGTTGACCATGGGTGTTTTTCTCCTCGGCAGAGCATGGAGTGTGCGGTGGGTGTACGAGGGGCCACATTGAGACACTACATGACCAAACCTGAGCACAGCTGGCTAGTCCAGGTAAGATAGGAGTCACTCTCTTCCAAACTGTTGTGTGGACTTTTTTTTTTTTATTTCTGTGACTGAGACATCTCAGCAGCCGAAAACTGATTGAAAAAAGCTGCATCCACTATGTGTGATCCCTGAGCTGCTCCAGCTAAGTTTACTGGAATTGGTTCTTTACATGTGAATGAAAGCAAGGGTGTGATCCCTGGAGATATACGGCAGTTAATGGTTGAATCGCTTCTGACTGGATCCCCCACTCCAAAAAAAAAAAGACTAGTTGACTATTTGGGATGCCACCATCCAAGAGCTGGATAGGTCAGATGGTAAGTGCGCTGGTACACAAAACCCGAGGTCTCGGGTTCAATTGCCACTCCAACACAAGTTGAGTAGTTTGTTGATTAAATGATCAATCCATCTGACTTTGTAGCCAAAGGCCTGTTTTCTGAAACATTAAAATGCTTGTATAGAAATAAAAAAAAAAATATGTGTAGTTTTTGTACTTGCAGTTGTGGTTTGTTAGTCTATGACTGGAAAATAGCGATGTTTCCAAAGATGCTTGAAGAAAAAAATCAATGACATGAGTAATTGTGAAACCGTGGAGCATTTCACTCGGTCTTTATCCCCTGTCCTTCCCTGGTTCCAAAATGGCAGTCCACAGTTGTCAGCCATTGACTGACCACGGTGACCAGTGAAGAAACCATGACCCTGCAGCTTGTTCCATTCTGTCACCCATCGCGTGGTCAATTTTGGTGTTTTTTTTATTCGGCCATAAAAAAAAAAAAAAAACCTTTTTGATATTTCTTCTCCCCTATTACTATTATTTAAAACACATGCTGAGATCAGGTTAAAAACTTTTCATTTTGTTTAAAAAAAAAAAAAAATTCTGGGTGTATGCCTTGAAAAAGGTTAAAATATGTCACTCCGCTCAAAGTCATACATTGTGTAAGTTGTCAAAACTGCTCAGAATGCACCACAGAGCATCTACTGTAGAATCCAAACCCCACGCCGTAAGGGCTTCATGCTTCGCGCTCGCAGTTTCATTCGGACATTTTCCTCTTTTTTTTTCACAATTCAAGAGTTGCATGCCTGCGATTGGCCATGGTGTGAGTAGAGGAAATGGATCTATGGCCGATGGTGTGACCTTGAACAGTCTCTTGGCATGATCTCTGGCACGTAACACGGCTTTTTCTTTCCTGCTCGGCAGCTGAGTGAGTTCTTCAGCGTCACCGATGAGGAGGTACTGGGATACGCCATGCCCTCAGTTGTCACAGAATTCCATGCCCACTTCTGGGGCTGTGGCATCGACTATAGGTAAGCTGTTTCATTACAATGCACCGATTGCGCGACCAATGTTTACATGCCATCACCTGACTTATAGTGGATATCTCATTTAGTGCAGAACAGGAGTGAAAATGAGCAAAGAAGACTATCATATTGTCCACATTCTTCTTTGTACAGAGACATGCAAACACGTGTAAACAGTGATCGCGCAGTTCGTCTATTGAAACCTTTTCCTCCTATTGCAAAAAAAAGAGAAGAATGACAGGAGTTACAATGACAGCAATTACAATGACAATGACTGCAGGGCAGTGACAACAATGACAGAAGTGTCTACTACAGCAACAACAATATTGAGAATAGCAGCAATGATGACAGTGACAATGAAAGCAATGGCACCGGTGACATTGACATCAATGACAATGACAGCAATGACCACTTCGATAGTAGTGCCTACAACAGCAGTGACGGCACCAATACCAGCAAGAAATGGAAACCTTTCAAAACAAAATGATGGATCCTTCACAATATGAGTACATAATTAGAAGAGGGTGGGGGGGGGGTGACATGTAACTAGTCCAAAATTGCTGCACAGGACTCCAACCCAGTGGATGGGTAGGAGACAAAGGTGTAGTGGGTGGGACTTGAACCCATAGGGTGCCACGCTGTCTTGTCATGGCCTGATCTTTCTTCACCCCTTTCCATTTCGCCTCACCTCCCCAGACCCCTCTACCTTCCCCTGAGGACCTACGTCATGGCGGAGACTCTGAGCATCTCCAGCAACTTGGTCTATGAGGCCAAGGAGTCGCTCCTGAGGTACGAGGGAGAAAGCCAGCTTAGTGCAGTATGAGGAGAAGCAAGATTTGTCTGTATTTCTAAAGGTCGTTTTAAAACGACTTTTGGAAGAAGAAAAAAATGCTCACCAGCCTTAAAGCTCCTACACACCATTTGCACAAATCCAACATGGTCCATTCACAATTACCGACGACTGTTTAGAGATTTACTCACAATTTTCTGGTTTAAACACACAGTGGCGCTATTGAAACAAATTCTGCTAGGTGCATTTTATGATCCTCAAAGCTGACACAGTTTGATGAAAAAATGGGCCAGATTTTTACCTTTTTTCTCGTGACATGGCTGACAGATTGAACCAAAACTTTCACAGGTGTGTAATACCCTAGTATTTCATGCACATGCTGGATTACAAAAAGTATGGATGTGTTTCTAAGACCTTTACCAATGGTGTGTTGGGGCTGTAAGGGTTTGGACTACCAAATGCCCGTGGAGAATAAGAAAGAAGACTTGTGTGCGATGGTTTAGTGGCTGGCTCTTGGATGCTGTGTGTGTTTTTCGTTTGTCAGCTGAGTCCCATTTCTTCCTCGGCAGGTTCTTGGTGGACGATGCCACTGTCTTCTTGTCTGACCAGTGTAATGACCGCTCAGTGGACATCAGAAATAGTACGTCAAACTCCATACAGCAGTATTAATGAGTCTTGTGTTATACTACTACTGATAATATGAAGTTAATACAAAAACTGTTGCAAACTGCTCACTGACTAAAATGACCTGCAGTACATAGATCTCAAAAGTTAGAGGGCCTGACGGTTCGAATCCTAGCTGGACCTTTCTCAAAAGCAAAGCCTTTTTGATCCTAGCTGGACCTTTCTCAAAAGCAAAGCCTTTTTTTATTCTAGCAGGACCTTTCTCAAAGGCTAAGAATGATAGGATCAAAATCGATTTCAATGAAGTTTCGCTAGGATTGAAACGTCAGGCCCTCTAACTTTTGAGAATAATAATAATAGTAATGAATCTATAAAACACAAATTTTGTCAAAAAAAACCATTCAAATGTGCTTGACAAAATAATTTGAAGAAGAATAGTAATAATTAAACACTTCTAAATTAAAATACAACAAATTTACCAAATAGACTCAAAATAAAAATCCAAAATCAGAAATCCAAATAACACCCACAATCAATGTAAATTATATGTTATATAAAAATGTTGCAAACTGCTTACTGACTAAAATTACCAAAATGTAAATCTTAAAATTTAGTGGGCCTGATGTTTCGATCCTAGCAGGACCTTTCTCAAAGGCAGAGAGAAAGGTCCTGCTAGGATCGAAACGTCAGGCCCACTAAATTTTAAGTAAATTATATGTATTAGAATTAATAATATGTTAATTAAATCAAGAGTAGATCAAACGCTCATTAAAAAAACAAACCCTACAGGTTAAAAGCAATCTTATAAAAATGAGTTTTAAGCTGTGTTTGGAACCTGTTACAGACTAGCAGCATTTCTGACATGAACTGGCAGCTCATTCCGCAGAGTAGCCTACGTGATATGGATTTTAACATTGTCATTGCTCAGTGCTTTGCCCAATTGCCTGCTGGAAAAGATTACGGACGCACGGGCAGCTTTGGCAGGATTCAAACCCGCGACTCCTGCTTTGTAGTACAGGCATCTTAACCACTAGGCCTTGAGCTGGTTAAGGGTCGTGTGGTGGATTTGAATCTGTATAGCGGCGAGTATCGCATTGCATTGTATATATGTAGTGAGGATTCTGCCTGGAGGAGAATGTACTTCAACATAGGTTTGCCCTTCTCGACGAGTTTGCCCCAAACTTTGATTGATGGTTTGCCATGGAGCCCAATGCGTTACGGGTACCTCTTGTTTATAGTGAGTGTGGCTCGGAGTAATGTCTTGCCACCTTGGGTGTACCGGTACCGGTAGATCTCTCACTCTGGCTGTAGTGCATGCTTAGCCCCCTCTTATTCGAGTTACTGTTCATCGGAGTTGGATGGAAATGCTGGGACTGGGAACCGGGGGATTTTTGAACGATTCTGAACGCAATCCTTTTCTTGATCTTTCACGTCCTCTTCTCCAAGATTACGTCTGCGTTCTGGACCTGGGAATGTTGGAGCTTGCCCTCAGGATGAGCACGGTGAAAGACAAGGTGACAAATGCCAGGAAGTGGCCTCGGATCTTACATCAGAACCCATAGGGAGGAGGCCAGTTGCTGGTCTGGCTTCCAAATGAAGCAGACCAGAAGCAACCGAATGTTTTTCAATTTTGACATACAAAAATGTTGCAAACTGCTTACTGACTAAAATTACCAAAATGCAAATCTTAAAATTTAGTGGGCCTGACGTTTCGATCCTAGCAGGACCTTTCTCAAAGGTGTTCACTCCTCCACACTTCTCTCTTTGATCTTTCCCCCTCTTCTCACTAATCCCTACCCTACCCCTTGCCCTTCCCTTTGATCTCTCCCTACCAGCTTTACTCTTTGTCCTTTGTTTCTCATCCGTGTCCTATTCACTCTCTTCCCCCTTCCTTCTTGTACATGTATCTGTTTTGTCCTTGTCCCTCTGCCTTTGAGAAAGGTCCTGCTAGGATCGAAACGTCAGGCCCACTAAATTTTAAGATTATTTATTTATTCATTATATATTTTTGTCATGCCCGACCCCAGAATCCCAAGATACAGCTCAAGGTGTCCAACAATGTTGTCCATCTGCGGACCTGTGCCGATTCATGCACAGCATTGGCCAGACTGCTCCTCTACCTGGCTAA